>PVKA01005014.1:0-94084 GCA_004027165.1 Ctenomys sociabilis | reverse complement strand
ATGAGCAATACAGAAAAGAAATAGAACACATGAAACACAGTCAAAGAGATATAGAAGAACTAAAAATAGCAATCACGAGTCTACAAAACCATCTGAGTGAAAGCGAAGACAGAGTTTCAGATCTTGAAGATGCCGGAGCAGCTAGTGAAAAGGTGAGAAAGGATCTCTTAAAAACAACAAGAATGCAGGAAAAAATAATGCATCACCTGCAAGATGATGCCACGATGGACAATGTGAGAATAATTGGTATCAACGAGAATGAAGGAGTCAATACAAATGACATAAAAAGAATTTTGGGAGAAATAATCATAGAAAACTTCCCAAATATGAGGAAATAATCCAACATTCAGGTCACCGAAGCATACAGAACATCAAATAAATTAAACACAAGTAGAAACAAACCAAGACATATAATAGTTAAGATCCCAGAAATCTAACACAAAATAATATACTGAAAGCTGCTACACAGAAGCAGTAGCTCACATTCAATGGAAAAACCCATCAGAATTACAGCTGACTTCTCTACACAAACAATGAAGGCAAGGAGAGCATGGAGCAGAGATTTTCAAGTCCTGTATGAAAAGAAATTCCAGCCCAGATTATTAGACCCTGCAAAACTCTCTTTCAACCTTGATGGAGAAGCGAAATATTTCCATGACAAAGAACAGCTAAAGAATTTCATGATGACAAAGCCATCCCTCCACAGGCTACTGAAAGATGTTCTAGAGGGAGAACACGATGACCAGAACTCCATGAATGAGAATGGAAGGAACCCACTAAGCAGAACAGACAATTAAACACAGGTTACAAAGGAGTGAACAAAACCAGGAAAATATCATGACAAACATAAGTCAACACATTTCAATTATAACCATCAATGTAAACGGACGCAATTCTCCAATTAAGAGAAATAGACTGGCACAGTGGACTAAGATACAAAATCCAAAAATATGCTGTATACAAGAAACACACTTAACTCAAAAGGACATTCATAGACTCAAAGACAAAGGATGGAAAACAATACTACATGCCCCAGCACCTCAGAAAAAAGCAGGCGTAGCAATTCTGTTCTCAGACAGTCTCAACTTCAAACCAAGAATGATCAAACCACACAAAGAAGGCTACTATATATTGGTCAGGGGAAAAAATCAAGAGCAAGAAGTAACACTCATAAATATTTAATGCACCAAACACAGGAGCACCCAACTATGTAAGACAAATCTTAAGGGACATGAAAAACTTAATGTCTAAGAACACAATCTTAACAGGAGACCTTAACACACCCTTATCACAAAAAGATGGCTCAACTGGACAAAAAATTAGAAAGGAAGTAGCAGAACTGAACCAGAGCTTGGAACAAATGGACCTGGTGGACATATACAGAGTGTTCCACCCAACCAAAGCTGAATACACATTTTTTCAGCTGCACATGGGTCATTTTCCAAAATAGACCACATACTAGTCCAGAGGTCACACCTAAGTACATGCAAGAAAATACAAATTATCCCATGCATACCATCTCACCACAATGCAATGTAACTGGAAATAAATGACAAAAGAAACCAGAAAAACTCACTAAATTCAAGGAAACTGAACAACACCCTACTTAGCAATCAATGGGTTGTGGAAGAAATTCAAAAATACCTACAAGTCAATGAAAATTCAAGTACAACTTACCAGAATTTATGGGATGCGATGAAAGCTGTTCTTCGAGGGAAAATAATAGCTATGAACTCACACATTAGGAAAACAGAAAGGGAACAAATTAGCACCCTAATGTTATACCTGTGAAAACTAGAAAAAGAAGAGCAAACAAAACCAAGAGGGAAAAGACAGGAAGACATCATAAGGATTAGAGCAGAAATTAACTCAATTGAGATGAAGAAAACAGTTCAAAGATTCCACAAATCAAAAAGTTGGTTCTTTGAAAAAGGAAATAAAATTGATAAGCCTCTGGACAAACTCATCAAAAAGAGGCAAAGGAAAATTCAAGTACAAGCGATAAGGAATGAAAAAGGTGAAGTCACCAAAGACCCAGCAGAAATTCAGAAGATTATCAATAGTTACTTAGAGAATCTTTACGCTCACAGAATAGAAGACACAGAAAAAATGGACTGATTCCTCAAAAGGTACAAATTACCAAAAATGAATCAAGAAGATATAACAACTCTCAATAAGCCGATAACAGCCAACAAAATACAAAACGTAATAAAAAGCCTACCAACAACGAAAAGTCCAGGTCCTGATGGATTCACAGCTGAATTCTACAAGAAATTTATAGAACATGTACTCTCCATGCTTCACAAACTCTTCAATTAAGTTGAAAAGGAAAAAGTCCTCCCAAAATCATTTCTGGAGGCAAGAAATACTGATATATCAGTATAATACTGATTCCAAAACCAGGGAAAGACAAAAAAAAAAAAAAAAAAAAGAACTACAGGCCAATATGCGTCATGAACATAGATGCAAAAATACTCAACAAAATCCTGGCAAATAGAATGCAGCTAATCATCAAGAAGATCATACACCACGACCAGGTAGGATTCACCCCAGGGATGCAAGGGTGGTTCAATATTCAAAAATCTATAAATGTAATACACTATATTAATAGACTGAAATATAAAACCACATGATCATCTCAATTGATGCAGAGAAAGCCTTTGACAAAGTCCAACACTCATTCATGTTCAAGGTTCTAAGAAAATTGGAATAGATGGACTCTATCTAAACTTGATAAAACCCATGTATGACAACCCAACAGCTCATATAATTCTAAATGGGGAAAAACTGAAATCTTTTACTCTTAAATCAGGTACAAAACAATGATGTCTTCTATCACCCCTCCTATTCAATATAGACTTTGAATCCTTAGCAAAAGCCATTAGAAAAGAGGGAGAAATAAAGGGAATAAGAATAGATAAAGAAGGAGTTAAATAACCACTATTTGCATTTGACATGATACTTTACTTGGAAGAACCCAAAAATTCCACCGAGAAACTACTAGAACTGATAGGGAAATTCAGTAGCATAGCAGGATACAAAATCAGTACTCTAAAGTCAATAGCATTCCTCTACACAGATAACAAGCACACTGCAGGGGAAACAATAGAAACAATATCTTTTACAATACCACCACAGAAAATGAAATACCCTGGGATTCAGTTAACCAAGGAAGTCAAAGATCTTTTCACGGAAAATTATGACACCATAAGAAAAGAGATTATAGAGGATTTCAGAAAATGGAAAGATATTCCATGCTCCTGGATAGGAAGAACCAACATCGTGATGATGGCCATACTCCCAAAATTGTTGTACAGATTTAATGCAATCCCTATCAAACCAACACCAACGTACATCCCAGACATAGAGAAATCATTCCTAAAATTTATTTGGAACCATAAACGACCTAGAATAGCAAAAGCAATCTTGGCCAATAAAGACAAGGCAGGAGGCATCACAATTCCTGACTTGAAATTATATTACAAAGCCACTGTGATAAAACCAACATGGTATTGGCAAGAAAATAGACCTGAGGATCAGTGGAATAGATTAGAAGACGCAGTGGCATCTACAGTCACACTCAGCCATCTGATCTTAAACAAAGGGCCTACACAAGCTCACTGGAAGAAAGATAACCTCTTTAACAAATGGTGCTGGAAAACATGGCTTTATACATGCCGAAAACTAAAACTTGGCCCAGCTCTATCACCATGCACTAAGTTAAAGTCAAAATGAATTAAAGATCTAAACATTAAAACAGAAACACTCAATCTCCTGGAAGAGAAAGTAGGAGGAAATCTTGAAGACATAGGGGTAGGTAAACAGTTCATGAACAAACATTTATTCGCACGGGAAGCTCTTGAAAGAATCAACACCTGGGATCAACTCTTCTTAAGGAGCTTCTACATGTCAAAAGAAATTGTCATCAGGGTGAAAAGACAACCCACAAATTTTGAAAAAGTCCTAACTAATAAGCAATCAGACAGAGGTCTACTGTCTAGAATATATAAAAAACAAAGATATAACAGGGCCTTCAAATTTAAACACCCAATTCAGAAATGGGCATCTGAGATGAAGACACACTTCTCAGAGGACGAAATCAAAGAAGCAAATAAATATATGAAAAAATGTTCCACATCACTAGCCATTTGTGAAATGCAAATAAAAACAACACTGAGATACCATCTCACTCCAGAAAGAATGGCTATCATAAGGAAATCAACCAACAACAAATGTTGGAGAGGTTGTGGGGAAAAGGGAACATTTCTCCACTGCTGGTGGGAATGTAAACTGATTCAACCATTGTGGAGGTCAGTGTGGAGACTCCTCAAAACAGTAGGACTAGAAATCCCATTCAAGCCAGCTATCCCCCTCCTGGGCATTTTCCTAGAGAAACTGAAAACATTGTATGATAGTGATATTTGTGTACCTATGTTTATATCAGCACAATGTGTGATAGCAAAATCTTAGATACAACCAAGATGTCCATCACATGAGGAATGCTTGAAAAAGATGTGGTATTTCTATATAATGGAGTATTACTCAGCTATTAAGAATGATAAGTTTGAAGCATTTATACTGAAGTGGATGCCACTTGAACATATACTCATATGTGAAATAAACCAGACATACATGTGTTAATATCATATAGTCTCTCTAGTAAAACAAGCGAAAAGTAGAAATATAAAAGGAAACGTACAACAACAACTAAAATCAATTGAGTCAGATAAGGCAAAGTGAATGCCATATGCGGCAGGATACTAATCAGCTTTTCTTCTGGATGGTTAACAACCTAAGTTCACAGATCAAAGTTGGAGGAATAGAAGAGCCACAAGGCCAGCCAATATTTTGGCTCTAGCCTTTCAAGGTCAGCGAAGACTCAGGACATAGGAGAACCTGTACTGCAACATCATGAAACTCAGGTGAGCTCCAAATTTTCTGAACAAGGAGATTATGGAGCCACAGAGGAAGGAGATCAAAGTTCTACAGTGTGCCTGGGGATAGTCACATGAAGAGAAAACTTTCTCTCCAGGTCTCACAGAGAGCAAACTGGTCAAACATTGGCCGTGACTCATCCACATGGATGACACAGACAAAGGATGTACAGAATAAGGTACAGGACTACAAGGTAAACCCTGAAGGGACTTCACTGACCTCCTAAGAAAAAGAAAGTACATGTGTTGGTGTATAAGTCTTGCTCTATCTAGGTCTTAACCATCCAGCAGAAAAGTATAAAAATGAAATATACATCGCGGGGCCATAATATTAAGCTAAGCTGTAAATGGTTATGGTCGACAACTTCTTCAGATAACTCACTATTGTAGTGGAATGCTGGACTGTGTTGGATTGCGTTGCTGAGTTCCGACACCTACGTTCATTGAATGACAATGGAGTGCCTATCTCTGACATGTGTAGACAAAGATGGGGGTATTGAAATGAAGAATCATGATGTGTATGTATGGACAGTACAGTGGGGCAGATAACAGTGTGCTTCTGCATAATCCTATGAGAAGCAAGATTTGCACTAATGGTGGTTGGACAGGATATTATGTCAGCTTCTATTACTTTGGAGTACCACTAGGGAAATTACAACTTAGAAAGTATTAATTATTGAATCTTTGATGCAATTCAAGTATAAAAAATAAGATACTCAAACAGCTACACTCTCTTTCTTTACTGATAAGTGTCATATGCTATAATAATGTCTGTAACCCTAATATCATGTATGCACCTTCTATGATACCAAAACATTATGAAAACAGTTTGTAATGTATTAATTTATCAAATCCATCTTGTCAAGGTATCTTTAAAAAAAAAGAAATTTAGGAACTACCTAATGCCCCTACTTCTCAAAGTATTTAATGAAATTAAAAGGAAAGCAGTAGTCTCAGGTTCATTCCTGGAATCAAGCATCACCTGATACCAAAACTGGAGAAATATCCAACCAAGAAAGAAAACTATAGGTCAAGCTCCCTAATAAACACAGTCAAAACTCCTCAATAAGACACTGGCAAACAATGCAGCAAATCATCTAATTATACACTCTTACCAATTAGGATTTGTCCCATGGATTCAGAGATGGTTCAACATATGCAAATTAATAAATAATACATTATGTTAACTGAGCCAGTGACAAAAACCATGTGATTTTAATAGATGACAAAAAAGGTATTTGACAAAGTCCAGTACTCATTCATGATAGAAGAAAACAAAAAAACAATTTACAGATTATTGGAATGCGTAGGCTTTATTTCCGTTGAGTAAAGGCGTCTGTGACAGAATTACTGCCACCATCATTCTAAATGGAAAAAACCCTGAAAATATTCACTCTAAAATCAGGAAAAAGGCAAGAGTTCTGCTGTCACCACTGTTAAGTGAAACAAATCAATCATAAATGTTTAAATACTGCATTGGGGCATGTGAGTGAGACCTTCTACTGGCTTGCCTGCTCCCCAGATTCCCTTCCTGCCACATCCAAGCCCAGTGTATGTGTATATGGGCCCTCTCTCCCACTCCCTGGATCCCTTTCCAGCCAGCGCCCAGGCCCATCATGTGTGTGGGACCATCTGTGAACTCAAGGGAACCTTCTCCAGAAGACAGGCCTGGTGTGGTACCCTGTGGCAGAACTCCCTGCAGAGAGGCTAGGGGCTAGGAAAACCAAGTTAATCCAGCAGCTGAACATATTGCCAAAACGTTATGAAAACAGTTTGCAATGTATTAATTCATCGACTCTGTATGGTTAAGGTGTCTTGAAACTGTCTGATTGACATTTGTATTTTAATAAAATAAAAATAAATGGAAAAAAAAAGAAAACCAAGTTAATCCAGAAGTTGAACATATTGCCAGAGGGGCCCAGTGGGTTCACTTCCATGGGCTGCAACAGGAAGAAGCTGAGCAAAGCAGCCAGACCCAAGCCAGGCACATTTGGATGAGTTTGAATTTGGTAGATCTGGACCCAGTAAGCTGAGACACTTTGCTAGACCCTGATCAATGAGAGCATCCTATCTCTTTCTCTCTTCATCAAAAGAGAGTGCAACAGGTAGCTGGGGTAACCAGTCTGCCTGAAAGACCCAGTGTAAAACAGGAGGTTATCAGACAGAACATAGGGGAAATCGCTTAAATACAAATTTCCAATTTAATATCTGCTTAGCGACACAGACATAATGTCTGCACTTATGGTCTAAAATACAAGCCCATTAGGTACAAAGGTTTCTAAACTGCTAAATATCACTACCCATTATTAGTGTTCCTAATTGTTGTTCTGTAAATATAAAACTGCAACTGCTTTAACCACATAATCTCTTTAGGGTAAGAATACAGTAGGTGCTAAAGTAATAATGGCACCAAACACTATAACAAAAGTCAGAGGACAATGCTATATAAAATGACAAAAGAAGGTGCAAATGTATTCCCAGGCACTAAGTGCAACCAGAAAAAATGCAAGAGACACCAGCATATAAGAAACTGGAAATCATACAACTGAAATCTCTGAAATAATAGTGTCTGAAGTAAAGAAACAACTACAGAAATGTACAGAGGAAATCAGACCAGAAATAATATTTGAAGTAAAAAAATAAATGATAGTTATAATGAAAGACTTAATAAGTGTTTCTAAAGAAGACTGATTAAAAAACAGAGGAGAATAGAAAAATGATGGAATCCTTGAATGAGCAATATAGGAAAGAAATAGAATGCATGAAGCAGATTCAAAAAGATTTACAGGAAATTAAAACCACATTAACAAGCTGGTAAAACTGTTTGAAAGAAAGTGAACATAAGAGTTTCAGACCTTGAGGACACCATTACAGCAAGTTAAAAAGTTAAAAAATCGCTCAAAAACAACTAGGATGCAGGAAAAAGTTATTCAACATCTGCAAGACAATGTAAAGATGAACAACGTGAGACTTATAGGCATTACTTAGAAAGAAGGAATCAATGCAAAAGCAGCCAAGATATAAAAAGAATATGGGCAGAAGTAATAAAGAAAACTTCCTAAACATGGTGAAGCTTCTGACATTCAGGTAACTGACGCATATAGAATTCCATATAACATCAACCATTTAAAACCACACCCAGATACACACACACACACATATATATATGAATCAAAAGGCTAGTTCTGGGATATATATATTCAAGATCCCAGGAAGCCAGCACAAGAACAACATAATACATATAATACAAACTATGAGAATAAAATCAAATCACATTTAAGGGAAAACCTATCAGCATAATGGTCTTCATGAACCATCAAGTCAAGAGCACAGAGTAACGTACTTCAAGGCCTTCAAGAAAATAAATTCCAGCCCAAACTGCAATAGCCTGCAAAACTCTTTTAAGTTAGATGGAGAAGTGAAATATTTATATGATGAAGAACAGCTAAAGAATTTCATGATGACAAAGCCAAACCTACACAGACTACTAAAAGATATTACAGAGAGAGAACAAAATGCCCACAACTGCACCAATGAGAATGGAAAGAACCCACAAAATAGAGCAAAAAAATATAGGAGAAAAAGCTGTGAACAATAACAGGTAAAAAACATGTCAACCATAGGTCAATACATCTCAATTAAAACAAACAATGCAAATGAACTCAATTCACCAATTAAAAGAAATAGACTGGCAAAGAGGATTAGAAAGCAAACTCCAAAACTATGCTGTATAAAAGAAATGCACTTACGTCATAAAAAATATATAGGCTGAAAGTCAAAGGATGGAAAGTAATGCTACATGCTCCAGCACCTCAGAGAAAAGCAGGGGCAGCAACCTGTTTGCACTCAGTCTGAACTTTAAACCAAGAATGATCAAATGAAATAAAGAAGGCCACTAAATACTGGTTAGGGGAAAAATTCAAGAGGAAGAGATAGCAGTCATAAATATGTACACACCAAACATGAAGGCACCCAACTATATAAGGCAAATCTTAATAGACATAAAAAATATAATATTCAATACCACAATCTTACAGGAGAAATTACCACATCCTTAGCCCAAAAAGATAAGTCAAGCAGACAAAAATTAGGAAAGAAATAGTAGAACAAGTGGAATAAGTGGACTTTGGATATATACAGAGTGTTCCACCCAACCACAGCTAAATACACATTTTTTTCAGCTGCACATGGGTCATTTTCTAAAATAAACCACATACTAGTCCATAGATCATGCTTAAGTATGTGCAAGAAAAAAATTATCCCATGCATATTATCTGAATACATTGCAATGAAACTAGAAATAAATGACAAAAGAAACCACTAAAACCACATAAATACATGGAAATTAAATAACTCCTTCCTCAGCAACCAAATACAGGTGAAGTTAAACAATATCTACAACTCAATGAAAATTCAAGTACGACTTATCAGAAATTATGAGATGCAATGAAAGCAGTTCTTAGAGGGAAATTTATAGATGTGAACTCACACATTAGGAAAACAGAATGCTAACAAATAAACACCCTCATGCTGCACCTCCAGCATGTAGAAAAGGAAGAGCAAACGAAACCCAGAACCAAAAGACAGGAAGAAATCATAAAGAGTAGAGCAGAAATTAATGTAATCGAGACAAAGAAATAAATACAAAGAGTTAATGAATCAAAAAGCTAGTTCTTTGAAAGATTAAACAAAATTGATAAGCCTCATCAAAAGAGGAAAGAAGAAACTCAAATTCAAGCAATAAGGAATGAAGAGGGTGAGATTACAGACTGCATGGAAATTCAGATGATCATCAATGGTTATTTTGAGAGTCTTTACCCTCACATAATTGAACACAGAAGAAATGGACAGATTCCTGGAAAGGTACAAATTACCAAAACTGAATCAAGAAAATATAAGAACTCTCAGTAACTCAATAACAGCCAATGAAATTCAAAATGTAATAAAAAGCATACCAACAAAGAAAAGTCCCAGTTCTTTTTTTTTTTTTTTTTCATGTAAAAGCAAGGGTATTTTATTTTTTATGTATGTATGGGGCCCACTGAACGCGCAGGGACAGAGAGCCTCGAGCTGACTGTTTGGGCTCCAGTGGGAGCAGGTGGTTCCCATTACAGCCAAACCTTACAGTGAAGGCTTTATAAAATCTATACCTCATCTCTCACCCACCCAATGATAACTAAACTTAGGAGTATTAACAAATGCTCATTTTTTAAGGGCTTTACTTAGTTGGAACAGTTTATAGAGTTGTTTTTTTTTAATTTCACATGTCTCTAAAAAGGAAAGTACAAAGAGGTGGGTTCTGATGCATTCACAACTGAATTCTGAAATAAATTTACCAAAGATATAATTCCAATACTTATCAAACTGTTCAATGAAATTCACAAGGAAACAATACTCACAAAATAGTTCCTGGAGGCAAGTATTATACTGATATCAAAACCAGAGAAAGAGAGAAACAACCGAAAAAGAGAACTGCAGCCAAACTCCCTCATGAAGATAGATGCAAATGTCCTGAATAAAATCCTAGCAAATAGAATACAGCAAATCATCAAGAAGATTACACATCATGACCAGATTGAATTCATCCCAGGGTTTTGGAAGTATGTTTCAACATACACAAATCTGTAAATGTATACATTACATCAATAGAGACAAATCCAATACCACATGATCATCTTGATGCAGAAAAGGCTTTTGAAAAAGTCCAACGTTCATTCATGTTCAAATTCCCACAGAAAATTGGAACAGATGGCCTCTACCTCAATGACAATCCAACCGCTAACATAATTCTAAATGGGAAAATACTGAAATATTTTACTCTCAAATTGGGTACAAGATAAGGATGTACTTTATCACCACTCCTATTCAATATAGTTCTGGAATCACTAGCTAGAGCCATTAGACAAGAGATAAAAAAGGAATAAGAATAGGTAAAGAAGTTAACCTATCATTATGTGCAGATAACATGCTATTCTACTTGGAAGAACTAAAAAACTCCATCAAGAAGCCACTATAATCTATACACAAGTTAAGTAGCATAGCAGGATACAAAGTCAATACCCAAATATTAATAGCATTCCTCTACACAGAGAACAAACACAGTGAGAGGGAAATTAGAGAAACAATACTTTTTACAATAGCACTATGGAAAATGAAATACTTGAATTAATCTAACTAAAGAAGTCAAACATCTACTCAATGAAAATTACAGTACTCTACAAAAAAAAAAAAAAAGAGATAATAGAGGATTTCACAAAATGGAGATATTCCTTGCTTTTGAATAGGAAGAACCAACATTGTGAAGACGACCACAATCCCAAAACTGTTGTACAGATTTAATGCAATTCCTACAAAATATCACCAGCATACCTCCAAGACTTAGAGAAATTGTTCCTAAAATTTATTTGGAACCAGAATAAAACTAGAATAGCAAAGGCAATCCTGGGCAACTAAGACAAGGCAGGAGGCATTACAATTCCTGACTTGAAATTATACTAGCAAGCTATTATGACAAAATCAGCTTGGTGTTGGCAAAATATAGACCTTAGGATCAATGGATTAAATTAGATGATGAAACCACTACAAGCATGCTGAGTTACCTTATCTTTAACAAAGGGGCCACAGACGCTTACTGGAAGAAAGATAGCCTCTTTAACAAATGGTGCTGGAAAAACTGGCACTCTACACAATGAAAACTAAAACTGGACCCAGATTTATCACCATGCACTAAACTAAAGTCAAAATGGATTAAAGATCTAAGCATTAAAACAGTAACACTAAATCTCCTGGAAAAGAAACAGGTGAAAATCTTGAAGACATTGGTGTAGGTAAACAGTTCATGAACTAAAATCCAACTGCATGGGTAACACTCAGAAGAATTAAAAACTGGCACCTCCTCTTATTGAGTTTTTGCACGTCAAAAGAAATTAGCAACAAAGTGAAAGGTCAACCAACAAATTTGGAAAAATCTTAACCTAATAAGCACTCAAAGGTCTTCTATCTAGAATTTATAAAGAACTAAAAAATATTAGGGCCACAAAATTTAAAGACCCAATCCAAAATGAGCATCTGAGATGAACACTCATTTCTCAGAAGAACAAAAAGAAGCAAATAAATACATGAAAATATGCTCCACAGCATTAGCTATTAATTAAATGCAATTTAAAACAACACTGATGTACCATCTCACCCCAGAAAGAATGGCTATCATAAAGAAATCAACCAACAAAAAATGTTGGAGAGAATGTGGAAAAAAAGAAACCCTTGTCCAGTGCTGGTGGGTGGCAATGTAGACTGGTGCAACCATTATGGAAATCAGTGTGGAGACTCCTCAAGAAACTAGAACTGGAAATCCCCATTCATGCCAGCTATTCCCCTACTGGGATTTTCCCAGAGGAACCAAAAACATCATATCATAGTGATTTATGTGCACCTATGTTTATAGAGCACAATTTGTGATAGCCAAATCTTGGAAACAACCAATATGTCCGTCACCTGAGGAATGGATGAAAGAGATGTGGAGTTTTATACAATGGGGTATTATTCAGCTATTAAAAAATAAACTTGAATCTTTCATACACAAATGGATACAACTTGAAGATATACACTTTTTTAAAATTAACCAGATTCACAAGTGTAAATATCTTATTGTCTCCATAGTGTAAGCACTCAAAAGTTGAAATAAAAATTGAAAGGTATAACACACTTAATTGGAAAGAGAAAACTTAAAGATTAAAGAACTCAAAGAGAGAAAGGAAAGAAGTTAAGAAATATGGTAGGGGCAAAACCATACATTTATATAAACAAAATGTTTAAGGCAATGGTCCTAAGAACTTCTATTAGGTGTTGGAAAACAGCAGTCATTGGGTAGAATTTGCTCACCCTGACTAACTCTGTATGCTGATATCTGTGAACTAAGCAACTACATTGCAGACAGCAATGTGCAATACTAAAACAATGCTTAAAATGCCTGTCATTTTGGTCTTGTAAATGCATACTGCTTCTAAGGTCATATTAATTATTGTTATATTCCCTTTCAAGTAAATGTATATTTTAAAAAGGTATAAATGTAAGTGAGTTTAAAGCACTGATTTAGGCATGCTCAGGGGCTGGGAGTTCAATCCCCAGGCCTTCCATGCTGGCACCATCTCCAGGGCACACTGAGATGGTCATTGAGACTGGGCAAGGTGTGGCATCCCAGTAATCCCAGTGCTTGTGAGGATGTAAACAGGAGGAACACTAACAGTCTGATCTATGCAGTGATACCCTGAAGACTGTGTAGACCCTGTCCTAAATACATACACACACACACACACACACACACACACACACACACAAAGAAAACATAAACCAATGACAAGAAAAACAAAATGCAAGAGGATTGTACTTCTATATTGTTGAATATGGTTTAATTTCTAAATATCTGAGTAAAAAATGTATAATTGTTTTTAACATTCTATAGGGATTTAAATTTTTGAATATCCATAGTTGTTGGAAAATAGTTTCATTTTATGTCTAAGGTATGTGATATTCAGAGAGATAGTGATGTTAATCTTAACTGCCTCTGTTATACAATAATAATATCAGTAAGCTTCTCTTCTGGGTATTTAACAACTAAAGTTTGCAGAGCAAAAATTAGACAGATAGATGGGCTAAAAAGATAGCCAATATTTTGGCCCTAGCCCTTGAAGTTCATTGAGGACTCAGGATACAAAAGAAACTGTGCTGTGACATCCTATAACCTAGTGGTTTCCCAAATTTTCTGATCAAGAAGATTATGGGGCCACAGAAGAAAGGGATCAATGATGTACAGTGTGCCTAAGGAGAGTTGCCTAGAGAAAAAATTTTCTCTCATGTTTTCACAGAGAGCAAATTGTTTAAGCAATGGCTATGACTCCTCCAGATGGCTGACACTGACAAAATATCTAAAAGGTGCTATACATGGTTCCAGGATAAATCCTGAGGGGATTTGACCGACCTTATCAGATAGTAAAAGCAACATTTTTATTTATATAGGTCTTGCTTTAACTTGGTCTTAATCATCCAGCAGAAAAGTGTAACCATAAAGTATAAAAAGTAAAGCTATATTAATATGGTGAGCTATAAAAGGCTCAAGTCAATGAATTCGGACAATTGCTAGTTGTGTTGGTAACTCACTACGATTATGGACTATTGGATTACATTGGGTTATTTTACTGAATTTAAGTAGCTACAATATTTGGACTGGCATCAAGTATGAAAAACCCTTTAAAGACTTTTCCAAATATGACTTCTCTAGCAACAATGGAACACCTATCTCTGACAAAACAAAAAAAAGGGGGATATAAATAGAGGACTATTTTGTACTGAAAACATATATATATATATATATATATATATATATATATATATATATGTATGTATGTATGTATGTATGTATGTATGTATGTATCAGTTAGGATAGACATCCAGCTACTTTCTTTCTCTCAGTTTAAGGAGAAGAAAATTTTGTACTAATAGTAGTGTTTAGACAAGATTTCATGTCCACATCTTGCCCTGTGAATAACTACTAGGAAGACAACAATATGCAATGTATTAATTATTGTAACCATCCTACTAACCTGTTTTTGAAACTGGTTCATTGTTATTTTACCTGGTTTTCTCATTAAAATGAATATAAATAGATAAATACATACATACTGCATTGTTTCTCTGGTGTGAGAAACAAAAAAGTAAAAGGAGTAAAATGAATAATAAATATTGAGCAATAGGAAGAAAATGTTCAAATGACATGGGGCATAAGAGAGAGGGAAGGGGAAAATGAAGGAAGGGACAAGAAAAAAATGATGGAAACAAAGTTTTTGTAAAGCCATGTATGGTGATACATGCCTGTAATCCCAGCACTCAGCAGGCTGAGGTAGGAAGATGGTTATGGGTTTGAAGTTATTCTGTGTTATAAAGTGAGCTAAAGTCCAGCTTGAACTGCATAGTGATACCTTTATCTGAAAAAGACCAAGAAAAAATCTTTTGCACATAAGGTGGGGTCTTGGTTACTTTTCTCTGATTGCTGGGACAAAGTACCAGACCCCCCAAAATTAATGATGGAACAATTAATTCAGCTCATGGTTTCAGTCCATACTCAGCTGGCTCCAAGACAGACTGGCACATGGCAGAGGGCAGCAGTTCATGGCGGTGGAAAACAGCAAAACAACAAGAGCAAAAGGGAGGAGTAGCAGCAACAATGGCAACAGAGAGCAAGACTGTCTCTCTTATGTTGCATTTAGGCTATCTGCCCCATGTTGGATGTAGCACTCACACCCATAATCCCAGCAATGGATTGCAAATTAATCACAGTCTGTAGAAGTCCACCTCATAACTGCATGAGGCTTTGGGGGAACAACTATACATAAATCATAATGGGAGGGAAATGGGTTCAAGGGAGGGGAACAAATGGGAAAAAAAGAAATAAAACATATCTTGTACAGGTACAAATACCCATGATGAGTATGATCATTATGTATATCTAAAACATACCACTAAAAGTAATGAAAATAAAAAAGAAGGACTGGGGAGATAGCTCAGTAGAATAAGTGCTTGCCTGGCAAGCACAGGGTCCTGAGTTCAACCCCTGGTACCTCAAAAATAAAATAAAAAGGAAACAAACTATGAAGAAAACTTAAGAGAATTTTCATCTTTTTTTTTTTTTTTACTAAGATAGCTCGACTCTGTGATTAAAATTTAGAATAAAGTGGACAAAGAGCAAAAATGAAAGGAAACAGTAAACTTAGAATCCTGGACTCTAGTCCTAAATCTGTGAGGTTAAGCAGAAAAACTCAGATTTTTGCACCTCAATTTTCTGGTAAAATTATAGCTTTAAACTAAATCTCAAGGTCCCTTCTAGCTTGAAAATATTCTATGGTTCTATGAAATTTAAAATGCTGATGAAGCTATTGTTGATGATGTTTCATCCCATTCCTTCATTAGATTTAATTTAATAAGGTTCTCCATGGCAACTTCAACTGGCAATCCAAGCATTCCCTTCAGCTGTGTAAATGATGCCCCTCATTCCAGCATGACTGCTCAGGTTTCATTACCAAATCTCTAAGTGCTAATTAACTTTGAAGCAGCTCTCCAATATGGGCTCCATTAGAAGTCATACCAAACTACTTCTCTGTGATTCTGATTTTTCTCAGTTTTTTTCAAACACAAAATAACATTTTACCACTACTGCATTCCTAATTGTTTTAGAGTTCCTGTTCTTCAGTTCCAAGAATGAAATAATTTTACAGTTCAGGGACAAGGAATAGAATATCAATTATATAGTACATTCAAGATATCATAGCTGCTAAAATTTCAGGGTAAATCTTGTCAAACATTTTTCTTGACTTCAGATTTCACTGTTCTCAAAATAAGAATTACTCATGATGCAATACAGCATGTCCTTCTTTTCATGCAATTGTTGCTTCATTAAAATAGCCAGTCATTTGAGTAAATGAAGGTTAGGAAAACTTTGGTTCTCATATTCTCATACTGAGTTCCTACTTCCTGCCTCAAACACTAAGTATCCTTATTGAAAATCTGATTCAAAGGTTCTGGCTCATGACCACCCTTGAATATGTGATCTATTTCTTCATGTTGCACATCACAATGTGTCTATTATAATATTCATCTGTGATATGATCCATGATTTCTACATTGATTTTCTGCCCAGCAGAGACCTGATCCCGTACAACTCCCACTCCCCATATCTCAGTTGCTTAAAGCTACAAATATTTACTTCTCTCTCATTCATCTACATGTCAGATGTAGGTCAAATGGACTTCCCTGGGCTTTCCTTGCTGGATTCTTGAGAACACATTTGCTTTGCATATGTCTTTATGCTGTAATCAGCAGCTGTTGAATACTTAATAATATTCTCAGAGAACAGGTTTCAAGAGAACTGACAAAAATTTTCCAAGTCCCTTTAAGGCTAATACAGCAAAATTGTTATATTCAAATTTTGTCCACAAACCATAATGACCAAACAAACATCAGGATTGGGGTGCATAGTACACATATAGAATCTGTGGCAAAGGCAAAGAAGAAAATATCTATGTATATAAACAGTATGATCTATCATTTCTGCTTACTAAAATAAAGAGGGAAAAAAGTGTATATAGCTGAAATAACCCTAATACAGGTTGAAAGTATTTTATAGTTTCACCCTCCTGTTATGCAGTGAGAATCCTGGCCATGTATGCCCCACTGTAGTTATCTCCTTATTCTATCTAAATCCAAGGAACCTCATCAGATGGCCTGTGCTCCCATGACCATGCTTCTACCATGTTCTAGAAGCTAATACATCTTAAAATTGCTGTTACTGACACTCTCCCTAGTGTCTCCCCATTTTAAAATGTAGCTTTCCTACACTCCTAGTCCCTCTTTGCCCTCTTAAAAAAAGACACAGAGAATGCTAGGGTTTGGAAACAGCATAAATAGTGTTAATTTCATGCATTTGTGGTTGACTCACAACACTCATTAGAGTAACTACTAGGAACTGAAGGAGACCCTTGGGTTAAGAACAACCTAACATGTGAACACCTTCATCCATGAGAATTTTAGTTGCAACTTATGACTCAAATTTTGAGGTTTTGCCTGAATGCTGGCTGTGCTTTCAGATGGTCTCAAATACAGATTTAGCCTTTGAAGAGTTCCGGAAGGACTATTACAAAATCCTTCCCTCTGTAGGATTTACTGAGAAATCCTGGGCGAATATCTAGAATGTCTAAGGACACTGATCCTGTACACAGGAGAGAGACCTTTAAGCCTGTAGAGAAGCCTGAGCCTGAGTTACAAACAGCCCTTGAAAATGGATTGAGGTTGTAAGTCCAAGATCCACTATGTATTTTGGAAACTTGAGGTAAATTTTTATTCTCACAAAGCTTTGATGGTGATACTGATTTTTGTGGACCACAGAAAATAGATAACATACAGTAAGCCAAACCCTGACATACTTGATACAAAAAATATTTTCTACCCCTTACGCATTTTATTCTTTTCAAATTTTATTTTGAAGAGTAAAAACAAAGGCAAAAACAAATAGCAGAAACAAAGACAGAAACAGGGTAACATACAACAATATATATGTTACAAATTTTCAAAACAAGAATAGCTAATTAACAGTGGTTGTTCTACTATCTATTTTTTATTGTCAGATCTCTTTCTCAGATTAACAGATATAGTTATGTAAGATTGGACAAATAACTGAGTATTACTGCTTACTTTCAAAAAAAACCAATTTTTCTTTTTTCACTTTTTTAAAAAATATTCTAATGAGAGTATAATAATAAATGATAGCACATTAGAAATGGTACAGATTTAGAAGAACACAATGAGAAGTATTCAAGCATAGATTTTATACTACACATTGCTGTCCTCAGTGTCATGCCTTAGATCGCAGATATCAGCACAGTTAGTCTGTGCTGCTATTTTCAACTGCTATTTTCAAAAAAACTTATGGAAATTATGACTAAAATCATCTCAACAAACCTGTATTTATACTTGCATGATTTGCCTCCTTCCTTGTTTCCTATCTTTTCTCCTTTCTCTCATCTTAATTGTTTAATCCTTAAATTCAGTTTCTCTCTGTTTTACTATAGCTATTATAATTTTCAGGTTTTATTTCTTCTTTCGGATTCTTATACTAGGGAGACAACACTATATTAACACATGTGGGTATGATTTATTTCACTTATGAGTATAGCCTCTAGTTGCATCCACTTACCTCTAAAGGCTTCAAGTTTTTCTTTTTTTATTTGTGTATTTGGTACAGGGTCTCACTATGCAGATCGAACTCTTGGTGATCATGTTTTCAGCATCCCTAGCTCTGGGAATAGAGGCATGCGCCACCAAGCCAGGACTCTGTTGCTGGCTCAGCATACACTGAGGGTGGGGCCTATGCAGCATGCAGGACCAGGAATTGAGCCCTGGTCCTTGCACTTGCCAAAGCAGGTGCAAGGACCAGGGCTCAATTCCTTTGTTCACTGAGTTATCTGCCAGTCCTAAGTTTGTCTTTCTTTATGCTGAGTCATCTTCCATTGCATAAAAATACCACATCATTTTTATCCACATTGTTTCCAGCATTTTTCTATGACAAATTGTGCTGTTATAAACATGGTCGCACATATACTACTATGGTATGATGTTTTCAGTTCTTTTGGGAAAATATCCGTAAGTGGAATAGCTGGTTTGAATGGGATTTCTAGTCCTAGTTTTATGAAGAGTCTCCACACTGATTTCCACACAGGTCATACCAGTGTACACTTCCACCTGCAATGGGGAAATGTTCCTTTTCCCCATAGCCTCTCCAGCATTTGTATGTTTTGATTGTTTGGTTGGTTGGTTTTTTTTTTTTTTTTTTTTTTTTTTTTTTTTTTTTTTTTTTTTTTTTTTTTTTTTTTTTTCTTTTTGGTGAAACCATGGAATTTAACTCAGGCCCTTGCACTTGCCAGGCAAAACACTTATTCTACTGAGTTATCTCCCTAGCTCCCTCCAGCATTTGTTATTAGTTGTTTTCTTTATAATAGCCAATCTTGGAGCCTGGAAAATGGCTCAGTAGAATAAGCCATTCTTTCTGGGATGAGATGGTATCTCCGTGTTGGTTTAATTTGCATTTATTAAATGGCCAGTGACGTGGAGCATTTTTTCCATGTACTTATTTACCACTTGTATTTCTTCCTCTGAGAAATGTGTATTCATCTCAGGTGCCCATTTTTGCATTGGGTCTTTAAATTTTGGGGGCCTAATATTTTTAGTTCTTTTTATATTCTAAATAAAGACTTTTGAGTGATTATTGGTTAGGATTTTTCCCCCAATTTGTGGTGTGTCTTTTTACTCTGTTGGAGATCTCTTTTGAGATGCATAAACTTCCCATTAAGACAAGATTCCCATTGTTGATTCTTTTCATTATTTCCCCTGGCTGTTTGGTTTTTGTTCATGAAATATCTACCTATCCCTACCTAGCTCTACCCCTTCAAAATTTCCACCATCTTTCTCTTCCAGAAGATTTAGAATTTCTGTTTTAATGTTTAGATATTTAATCCATTTTGACTTTAGTTTACTGTGAAATAATGGACCATGGTCTAATTTTAATTTTCAGCATGTGTAGAGCAAGGATTTCTAGCACCATTTATGAAAGAGGCTATCTTTCTTCAAGGAACATGTTTTGTCCTTTTGTCAAAGATAAGACTGCTGAGTGTGTTTGCAGTTGTACCTTCATGGTCTAATCTTTTCAATTGATCCTCTTGTCTGTTTTTGTTTTTGTTTTGCCAGTACCATGCTGATTTTGTCACAGTAGCTTTGTAGTATAATTTAAATTCAGGGATTGTAATGCCTCCAGTCTTATTTTTGTTGCCCAGTATTGCCTTTGCTATTCTAGGGGGTCCAAATAAACTCGAAGAGTGTTTTCTCTAGATCTGCGAGGTACGCTGATAGTATATAATTGTCTTACACAGTCATGGAGATGAAAATCCTATTTATAAGTACATGTACAAAATACCACCATGTCAAAGTATTTATTCTTTTTTTCACAAAGTTTTATACTGGAAATGTAGTTTCTATATAAATCAAAGAATGGCTATATTTCATTTCATGACTTTTGTTTGAAATTTTATTAAAAGTTGTATACCTTTCAAGAAAGCCATATCTTGACACCATATTTGCATGTGTCTGTGATTCACAGACGGAAGTCACCTATGTCAGCTTTTAGCTACAGTTGCATCGACATTGATTAAATTAATGTATCTAAGGGATGGACATTATGTCTTAAAGTATAGCTATACCCAGACACATATTGTAACATGTACAAATTATATATTTTGTGCACTTCATTATGTGTAACAAAAATGTTCTTGTATTACATGCTTTAAAATACATACTAAAAACAGTTATTATAAATCACCTTCCTCTTATTTCTCCTTTCACTAGAATTTTTGTATTGTGTTGATGTTTAAGCCTATCTGTGTATGGGTGTATATTATAAATGAATTTGATTTCAAAGTAGTAGAGACAGTCTGAGAAAAAGTACTTATGAAAAAAAGTACTGATTTTGATACGTTTAGGAACACTTATCTATGTCATCCTGCTGTTTCTCTTCCATTTCGTTCCCTAAATATGATGCATGCTCAGCATCAACTCTTGATTAACAATTTAGAAATGTGAATAAGTGAAATCGAATTTAATGAAGCAGTCTTGATAAATGACTAGTTTATCTTTAGTTCCCTAACTCAAGAGTGAATAATGTTTTCTCTTAAGTATACATTTTACAAAATGCTTCTTTTAACCTCATTCCTTTTCATCATACTTTATTTTCTTTAAATAACCTCTGTAATTTTTTGTTAAATTATATTTCAGGAAAACCAAGCGCTAATCTGTATTTGTTCCAGTACATAACTCATTCTACATTAATAGGATCACTTAACAAGTCATATTTTCAGGCTTATTATTTTGTTTATTCTATTTATGTTATAAAAATACTCTCTGACTTGATTTCTCTTCCTTGAAACTGGTCTTTTTCCTTTTATAAAAGCAGATATTCATGCTTTGTGAACCTCTGAATGCAGAAAATTATTTTGATGGCTGTGGATATTTAGTTCTTTGTCATTTTTCTCATTGCTGAGACAAAGCACTTAACGCCCAAATTTAAAGAAGCAAAGATCTGCTCTGGCTTCAGTCCCTAAGTTTTCTGACTCCAAGGCAGCATGGCATAATAGAGAAGTACCACAGAGGAAAAACAGTTCATGGTGGACACCAGGCAGCAAAGCAATGAACTACAGCAAGCAGAAAGTAATGGCAATAGCCCTTTTTCTGTCCTTTATATTCCATCCTCATATTCTGTTCCTGACAGTGTATGCACACCTAGGGTGCAGCGTCCTTAAATTCCAGCATCATATCATTAATTCTAGCATCAAGTTCTTGATCATAGAATCATACAGTTAGATACAGCCACTTGCAAAAAGCTCCACCTAAGATCGCATGAGGTTTTATTTTGGAAGGAGTCAAGTAGAAACAAGCTCATTGGTAGAATCATGCCTAGCCTGAGAAAGGTTTTGAGTTGTTCTTCAAAACTGCAAAAAGAAAAACAATTTTTGAACTAAAATATCCTTATTGTTTCTATTCATCTTATATGGATTTTCCCAAAACTTACCTTCCTCTACATCAGCCAATTTGTTAATATTTTAGATAATATGTTAAGCATTGGAAAGGAGGATATAAGTTAGTAAACTTCATTTGTTTTTGAAATGAGCTCATTCAACCCATTACATCAATTTGCATCTCAAAAGTAGAAAACAATGCATTTGTACATATAGTAATGTCACTAAAATTTTATACAATTCTATATTACTTTCTCATGCAATTTTTCACTTCTCAGTATTATGGCATGACTTATCTGGAGAAACATAGGATGTCCTTACAAAGAAAAAGACCATAGTGTCTGTGTCTAAACCCATCACTTTTAAACAGAATGGCATACTGTGGCAATACTGTCAACAAGGAAGTGAACTGCTTGTATATTTATCTCATTTTCATAGTTAGTCTGCTTATTTTCTAGTCAATTACCATATATGGACACAATCAAAGATGTAGCTTCAAATAGTAATTATTGTCTGGACCCTCAGAGAACTCAGTATTGTCACAAAATAATGGGCTTATAATGATTATTCCTATCTTTGTATGTCTTTACAATTTATGACTTGGTCCAATTTATAAGTAAGAATTATGTTATTTTAGCAGATGGTTCCTACATGTAAATAATCAAAAGAATAGGAAGTTCATAAATCACTGAGGTTCTAATATAATGACATATTCAGGAAAAATTAGGGACTAATTATGTGAAATCTGAGACTATAAAATCATCATTATCATGGTTGTACACTAGAATCACCTTCAGAGATTAAAAATATAGTGATTCAGATTTAGCTAATTTGGGGAGTGACTTAGGTATTGAGATTTTAAAAGCATGTCAGTGTCGCCAATTTTGACACATAGTACACCACATGAAACCCAATCATATTTAATTGCATTAAAATAAATAATTGAAAGATATTTTTCACCAAGCAAGAAAGTAATCTTATAAGTATAGTAAAATCTTTTTCACAGCTGTAGATAATAATATACATTGTGTTTCTATTATCAATAATAACACATTTTATGAAAATAAATTAGGACAAAGAGTTATGATGTGTAACATTTCTATTTTCTAAATATCAGACATGGATATATTTAATAAAATGCAATGAAAACAGGTACTTCAATGAATTGCTAAAGCTCCATGATTATGCAGTAATGAAGTATGCATGCATCGAACTACAAAAAAATGTATGGAAACATTTTATGCTGAGGTCTCAGGCAGAGTTAGACAGGAAAGCAGATGGTGTCTCCTGAAACTGCTTAGATTGCTGACAAAATAACAAAGTAATTTTTGTCTTCTGTGTTATTATCCAAATCTGTACCAGTTTGAAGATTAGTTATGCTAATAGCCAAGTAAAATCTTCTTTATACAGTGTGTCTAAAACAGAGGTCAATGAAACTGAAATGTGGAATCCATTTCATTTGTACAATGCTAGTTGAGTCAACCTTATATCAACTCGCTGAAAGCTATTTCAGCATATATGCATGCTGTTCATGTGGTCTGACACAAACAGCATCAGCATAACATGGAAACTTGTTAGAGCTATAGACTGTCTGGTTCTTCCCAAAACTACCAACTCAGAATCTGCATTTTAACAAGATTTCGCCAATAATGCATGTTAAAGTTCACATAGCTATGCTGGGCCTACATTACTCAGGACTGTCCTGTCATTTACATTAAACCTTTCATGATCAACATGCCAGAAGTATGCCTTAGAGGATATAAGGAATGTACCTAATCAATCTATGGTATAGATATATTCCTTTTAATACATTTAAGATTTAGGAATGTTTAATCAAACATAAAGGTCATACAATAGCATAGTCTTTTATGAACTTATTCCTTTTGTTTTTAAACTGGCACACACTGTTCACACCTATATTTCAAGTTTGGAAATACATATGTGCAAGCAGCAATATGTAAGTATTCATGAAGAATAAACAATCTCTGAAAATTATGATAACATCCCTGCTCCAATACATTTCTAAATACAAAACTGATTATCATATTTGTTAACTTCTGTGTAGCAAGTTCATTTTTAAAACAGATAAAATTCAGTCTTTAGGTGTGAATGGTATGAATGATAGTCTTTTTTTTTTTTTTTCCTTTTTCAAATCTCTAAGTTGTTTGGGATCCTTAAGTATGCACAAAGTTTTGAACAAGGGGGTCCGTTGAGGAACTGGGCATCTCCAGGCTTCCAGTTATGCCAGAGTTGGGGAGGCCTCCAGGTTGTCCACATCCGGGGAAGAAGCACTCAACTTGTCAGTCCTGCTGCCGCGGTTCGGACGCCCCCCGTGCCCACTTCCAGCTTGCCCTCCCCTGCCACCCCGTCAGGGGCAGCAGAGGTCTCAAAGTTGATCTCCAGCTGAGACATGATATCACTTGCAGGCTTCTGGAAGTGATGGTCCATCCCAGAGTCTTCAGCGCGAGCCTCTTCACTCCTTGATTTTTTTTTTTTTTTTGTCTTTTTTGAGACAGGGTCTTGCTATGCAGTTCAGGCTGGCCTTAAGCTCACTTTGTAGCTCAGGCTGGTCTCGAACTCACAACAATCCTCCTGCCTCAGCCTCCCAAGTACTGGGATTACAGGCATGCGCCACCACGCCCGGCTCTTACTCCTTGATTTTTGAAAAACAAATCCCTCTTCCACTGCCCATCAGCACCTTCATTTGGTTTGTGGATATTAAATTCTACTTTCACCGGCTCTATATTTTGGATAGTGTTGTACTCATTCAAAGTCATCTCTTTTAGACCCTCTTCCTTAACCTCCTCAAAGTCATTCTTCTTGTTTTCAGCATCTGCCATAGGGCGCTCTTCACCTTCAGGTGTTTCTGCAGTCACATTTGATTAACCCAAGTCAGGTAATTCATTTTTGACAGTTCTCTACCTATCAAATTCACGGTACCCATGAACATCAAACCCATCTCCTCTGCTCATGTCATGGCCATGGCCACCTCGCCCTCTTCTGAGGCCACCACACCCTTGAACAGTCTGGTCAATAATTGGTCTATCAATTGAAAATTCTCCTTCTTCACCCTTTTCTTCATGTGTTTTTTGAAATCTTCTATCACGAGGTGGTTACTGTTCCAATCCCCTACGGATTATTTCTCCATCCCCCTGAAGTTGCTGATCAGGTCTTCTTCTAAGACGTCTTATTCTTTCTTTCTTCAATGCCACGGGCCGCTGCGCCTCCTCTTTCTTGTCCACTGTGCCAACGTTGGGCAGCAGTGGGGTCTTTCGGTCTGTCTGGGACTCCTTGCACAGCTGCTTGCCCGTGTCAGTGGAGTTGGTCTGAGCTGCTGCCTCACCGGCTTATTTTTTTCTTGTTCTCCACTGCCTTCAGCACCTCAAAGTGGTCCGATTCATTGTGAAATAACTGGTCGAATCAGCTGGTGACCATGCAGCTGATGCCTTCCTGCAGGTGCCCAAGCATTATGGTGGCTCGGATTGCAGAGGGTTGTGCCGAGCCAAGAGCACCTGCTTCAGCTTTTACCACAAGATGGCCCTGAACCTATTCTTTTAGCTAATATATTTATGAGGCAGATATTATGAATAACATGGAATAATCCTAAATATATTTTGGTTAGAGATGTATTAATAATGAACATATGCATAGGTACATTCATTTAAAATATATTACTAGTCTTTGAATACAAATCTACCCTTTTTGTGAATTTGATAAATTGTTCCTTTGGTGAAGTAGGCATTTGGGAAATTCGTTTAGGGCAAAATCGCAATTGTAATTGATTTTTAGTTACCAGCTTGCTTCCAATGAATGCTACTATGCACAGCAAACATATACACATTTTGATTATATTTTTTCTAGTATAGTTTTAAAACTACGTAAATATGTTGATAAGTAGTCAAGCAATGTTAAGTAGTTAGAAGTAGATCCGGTTTTGAATACTAGATCCATCCACTCTTTGTATGAACTTCAATAATTATTTAATTCTGTGAGACTGTTTCCCTAGTCCACAGGGTAGTTGTGATTACAAATGTACATATTAATCACTAAGTAATGCTTTTGTTAATTAAAATATCAATATAAGTTTGTAATAGGTAACGAATAGATTCCTCATGTAAAGTTTGGGTACATACACTTATTGCATCTTTTATTTTTTGAGACAGGGTCTCACTATGTAGCCCACACTGGCCTGAAACTTGTGGCTAGCCTCCTATCTCAGCCTCCCAAGTGTTCAGATGACAGGTGTGCACACTGTGTCCAGCCATATATTTCATTTTAATACTTTTATATTTTTCTTTCTCCTTCCATTTCATCCATGTCCCACCATTCCTTGATCTCTTTCCCATATCCAAAAAGTCTACCTTATTTCATAGCATCTTTTTTTTGCAGTACCAGGGATTGAACTCAGGACCTTGCCAGACAAGTGCTTATTCTACTGAGATATCTCCCCAGCCCCATATCATCTTTTATTTTGCTTTTTAAATTAGATATACTTTGAGACATTTGTAAGAAAGTGGATGCATCTAGAAAATATAATGTTGAGTGAAATAAATCAAACACAAATTTAAATACCTTATCATATTTCTCATTTGAGTAAAACAAAGAACTAAAAGAAAAATGAAAGGACATAATGAGAAAGGAGATGGATTTCTTGCAGATGGGAAGCAGTCCTGCGGAGCAAAGGCAACATAGCAAGGAGTGGGGATAGGGAAACCAGTGGAATGAAGATGTGTTTAGTACAAGGTCCTAATAACCTCATTGTCACAAACCTGAACTAATATTAACAGTATCAATAAGAGTGAAACTGGGGGAAGGAGATGAGAAGGGAAGGGGATGAAAAAAGAAACAAACCGTATTGTGTACATGTGCCAGCTCTCCAAGATGATTGTAAAATGCATGTGCCAGCCACGGAAACCAGGTGTGGTGGCGCATGCCTATAATCCCAGCACTGGGGAGGCAGAGACAGGAGGATCACTACAAGTTTGACCTGCATAGTGAAACTTTGTACCAAGTAAATAAATAAATATTTTTAAATGCATGTACTGCAAACATGTACTAATGAAATACAATTTGGAAACCAAATTAGATACATGATGACTTTCTCCTATAAGAGAAACCATGTAATATTTAACCTTTTCATTTCATTTAAAATTATGCTCTTAAAGTGCTTCCAATTTTCTCCAAATGACTCAAATTAATTCCTCTCTATCATTGAGCAGTGCTCCATTGCATACATATGCCTCATTTTTTGATTGATTCATTTGTTGATGAACATCTAGGGTGCCTCCAAGATTTAGACTGAATTGTGCCTCTATAAACATACTCTGCCTGTATCACTGTAATGTGATGACAATCTGTTAGGACTATTAGCATATTTACATCTGGGTTGAATGGAACTTCTATTGTTAGTTTACTGAGAAACTTCCAAACTGTATTTGTGCATTGAGAAATTTCTGTAGTAGTATTACAATCTCACATTCCCATTAATAATGTAAATTATTCCTTTTGCCCTACAACCTCACCAGTATTTGTGTTGTTGTTTTGGGGTTTTGAAAATAGCAATTTTTCTGTAGTAAAATGGAGTATCAGAGTTGTTTCAAATTGCACTGGTTGGCCCACGGGGATAGCTTGACATTCTAAGTGCCTGCCTAGGCAAGTGCAAGGACCTAAGTTGGTCCCCAGTGCCACATGCCATGCCAGCCCTAGGGGCTCAGGATGTGCTGAGCCAGCCACCAAAACCAGGAGTGGTGGCATATGCCTGTAACCCCAGCACTGGGAAAGCTGAAACAGGAGGATCACTACAAGTCTGAGCTGCGTAGTGAGACCATGTATCAAATATATAAAATTAAAAAATAAATTTCAAAAAAATTCATTTGTTATATGGCCAAAGACAATGAACTTTTTTCATATGCATATTTATTGTCTATTTATACTTGTTTTTGAGACGTATCTGTTCATTTCACCATTTTGACTGCATAATTTAGGGCTATCTACTTTTTAAATTCTTTGTATGTTCTAGAAGTTAGTCCTTTGTCCAAAGCTTTCATCCTTTAACTTTGGGAGTTGGGTATTTTGTCTCAGCAACAGAAAAATAACTAGATCATGATGTAGCTGCCAAGATTCTGTTTCCATTCTATAGATTGCCTCTTCACTCTGGTGCTTGTTTTCTTTATGTTTCAGAAATTTTAAATTTGATGTATTTCCATTGGTTGATTCTTGGTATTATTTCTTATGCAGCTTAAATTCTATTCAGACAGTGCTTGCCTCTACCTATACCTTTAGGAGTTTTACCTTGTTTATCTTTGAGCAAATTTGGTGTTTCTTCTTTTTTTATACCAGTTTCTTTGATTGATTTTTATTTGATTTTAGTATAAAGTTAAAAAAACATGAAAGTATATAGGTTGAATCTTCTATTTGTGGATACGCAGTTTTTCCAATAGCATTTGTGTAATGGCTAACTTTTTTCCAGAATATTTTTTTGGCTCTGTTGTCAAAGGTCAGCTAGCTAAAGGTACCTGTAATTCTTTCTACTTCCTCAATTCTATTCCAGCAATCTCTGCGTGGTTTGTGCCAGTACCAAGCAGTTTTCATCACTATAGTTTTGTAATACTACTCAAGAGTAAGGACTGTTATATGTCCTGCTTTGCTGTTATCATGCCAGGTTGCCTTTGAGATTCTGGGTCTCCCTGCAACATTTTAGGATGAATTTTTCTAGTTTTGGGATCACACCTTTGGTATTTAATTAGGATTTAATGAAATCTACATATGTTTTTTTTTTTTTTTTGTAATATGGCTGTTTTGACATTATCAGTTTTGCCTATCCATATTCTGATATCCTCTTAGTTCTCTGCTTTTCAGAGTATGGTTGTTTTTGTTATAGGGGTTTTCATTACCTTAAACTAATCTCTAGGTATTGTAAATAAGATTCTTTCTCAGTGGGCTTATTTTTGGTGTGAGGAATGCTATTGATTTTAGAGAACTGATTTTGTATTCTGCTACTATCTGAATTTGTTTCTTAGTTCTAGCAGTCCTTTGATGGAATTCTTTTAGTTTTCAATGTAAAGAGTCATGCCAACTGTGAATAGAGACAATTCCTCTATTTTTCTTCCTATGCATATTTGTTTCTCTTGTCTTATTGCTCTGGTAGACATTTCAAACATGATATAGAACCAAAGTGGTAAGACTGGACACTATTTTCTCATTCCTGATTTTAGAGGAAATTCTTTCCTTCTTTACCCAGTTACTGTGATGTATGTCACAAATGACTTTTACCAATTTTCAATAAAGTTTTCCGTTCATAATTTTCCAAAGTTCTTTTTATTTGGGGTACCAGGGACTGAACTCAGGACCTTGTACTTGCCAGGAAAGCACTTATTCCACTGAGCTATCTTCCTGGTATCCAAGGTTCTTTTTAATCAAGAATGAATGTTCAGGGGCCAGGGAAACCATTATCTTGTTTTTAATTTCCTTTGCTTGTATCTGAGTCAGTGTTCCAGATGTTACAACTTTTCTAGAAAACTGTCAGATACGTTAGGATGTAGAAGAACAGAACAACAAAGCTGTTTGACTTCTAGTAGTTGATGATTGAATGTCCCACAAAATCTTTGAAAGAGAATGGTAGAGTACAAAACAGTTTTCTTTGAAATCTCCAAGCATCTAACTGTACTGAGAAATAATTTGTGAGTTCTCATGTCTTAGAAGTCAGGAGGATAAGACAATTGAAATTATATATACATATAACTTATTCATTATCTATGTTTTCTTAGATGGGAAAACAATGAAATGAGATATTTGAACATGGAGAGATAAAACTCTCAGCAACTTTGAGTTAGCTAACGATATGGTAATATCAGCTCTGGTGTTAATTTTGAATTCAGAGTGAATTACATAATCAATGAATTGACACCACTATTCACATATTCTTTAAGAGACAGGTGGAGTAATTATGAATTTGTGTTTACTCTTCCCTGGATATTTTATATAAGTTACATCTTTTAACTATTACAGTAGCCCTGATGGATAGATGGTATGTTATTGAAAAAATGAGATTCAGGAAACTGATTTACCTAGGAATGTACAGCTAGAAAATGCAAAGCTGGGTTCCAACTCTAGGTCTTTCTGCCTCTTAAGTCCATGCTTTTTGTAGCACTCTGTGCAGTATCATAGACCTAATGCATACTGTTTAAAAACACATCTAGTGTGTTGTGAAATGAAAAAGTCATTAAGTGTTTTAGGTCTTCACTAACAGTGTGAAACTGAAACAAATGATCTGACTTCATCTACAAAAGTAGGAATTAGAAGATTTTTACAATTCTTTTGCCACTTCTAAAAGAAATGTTATGCTATATGTAACAGTTTATGGTATGCAGAACACAATTGTACATATGTATTTTTATCAGTCATTGTTTAATTACTGATTGGTTCATTTATTCATTCACTTTATCATCACTTATTTAAAATCTATTTAACAACTGTGCATAGTAAAGACTCAAATTGATTTTCTATGTAGATCTTCATACAGAAGCTCTAAAGATCTCTAAACCTTTAGGAAAACACAAATATACATGGAAGTTGTCATGACTTGCTTTCTAGGTACAAAATATGCAAATGACTACTAACAGGAAGTCAGTTGGCTTCTTAAACCTAAGACACTGAAGAGCTTGAAATAGTAACTCAGAATGCTAATACTAATACTAGCACTAAGCACTGTCAATAATTGCAGGCCTATGTGGCAGAGGGTGTTCATCATCTCATTTTAATAGATTACATAATCTCCTTGATCAGAAAATTTGGGATATAATTGAATTACAAGATGTTACAGTACAGGTTCTCATATGTCCTGAGTCCTCACTGACCTTGAAAGGTTAGGGCCGAAATGTTGGGTGTCCTTTTTTTTCTCAAATTTTGGCCTGCAAACTTAAGTTGTTAACCCTCCAGAAGAGAAGCTTAACCTTACTATCTGTCGGAATATTAAACATCTTAGACATAACATGGAACAGTTGCACGTCAAATGCTTTTTGTAATATTTTATAAATCTTAACTTAGTAAAGTAACTGAAAAGGTAACAAAACACACAATGTAGAAAATACAAATTCTCAAAGTATGCAGCAGATTTGGTATTCTTCAGAGGCAAGTGAAGGAAGAAGTATTACATGCATTATGGTAACAAATGACATGTTGGTAGACCATGTTTTACCCCACTGATAAATGTCCTTACAGTAAAATGCAAAATTTTCATATATTTAATAGATATATGTCAGTGATACATAAAACTATTAGTAATTGACTTAGTGTTCATTCTGCTAAAGCCCCAAAACTACAACCTTGAATGAATAAATTCATTTCTAAGGAACATTCAGATGCCCTAGGAGCCAAGTGAAAAGATTCAACTTTTTATCATCTCAAAATATTTTTAACTTGAGGCCATTGCCAATTTGCTTTATGAAACAGCAGTCATCTATTTTCTGCCAAAAATGTAAAAAACAAAAGTGTGCGTGCAGCAACCAACATAGCATTAAACACTGCTCATGGTTACACTGATATATTTGCTACTTATGGAGTCAGCAGGGTGAGTGGGGTACCTAAGATAAAAACTTCAAGGCTTCCACAGTAGTGATTAGAATTGACTGAGTGTAACAAAGAGATGAAAGTGATGTTATTTTCACTCTCAACAAAGAAATGAGGTCATAATATAGAAAAGGATTTCTTCAACAGAAACCATGTTTTCTTTCAATAGGAATCATCTTACAGAGTGCACTTGCAGACACTGAATATATTTATCTTATGTTGTTTATCAAACTAATGGTTATATCTTCAGCAGAAGCTAAATATATAAACAAATCAGATAATCTCTCTATTAAAAATCTAAGCCTCCAACTCCAAAACATTACACCGAATAACCTGGGAAAAGTCTTGGAATCAGAACAGTGCTCTCTTGAGTTAAATATTTTATCCTCCCTACAGTACTTATGAACATATAAATAACTTCCCCAAGTTTAAAATAGTAACCCATCAGCAATTTTCAGTCCACACACTCAAATAAACCAATGTCATTCTTACAATGAAACATAAGGCATGGAAAAAGTAAATTTTAAATAGAAAATGGCAGACAAGAAATGAGGTCTAGTTTGAGGGCAGCAAACAAGAATGGTGTTAATGAACATACTCAAAGAAGATAGAAAAATATAAGGTCCCAGTTTTAAAATGGCAAAGGAGACAGCTATGTGAGAAGTCAGAGAGAAGGAATGTGCACATAAATTTGGTTTATGTTTCAGTTTTGTCTCACAGAAGCACTGGCGATTTTACTTGGGTACATCCATATTACCATATCATTATGTAGTTTTTAAAACTTAAAAATACTCATTGGAACAGGAAAAGCCTTTCTAATATTTCATAATGAGATGCAGAACTAATAGTCTGTCCTGTGAGATGAATACACACTTCTCAGAGGAAGAAATACAAGTGGGAAATAAATACGTGAGAAAAAACAGTGCCTCATCATTGGCCATTCAAGAAATGAAAATTAAAACAGCACTGAGATACCATCTCACCCCAGAAAGAATGGCTATCATAAATAAAACAACTAATAACGGATGCTGGAGAGGCTGTGGGGAAAAGGGAACACTTCTTCACTGTTGGTGGGAATGTAGACTGGTACAACCACTGTGGAAATCAGTGTGGAGGAAATCATTGTGGAGACTTCTCAAAAAACTAGGACTGGAAATTCCATTCAAACCAGCTATCCTATTTCTGGATATTTTCCCAAAATAACTGAAAACATCATACCATAGTGATATATGTGTGCCCATGTTTATAGCAGCACAATTTGTGATAGCCAAATGTTAGAAATAACCAAAAGGCCCATCACCTGAGGAACGGATGAAAAAGATGTGGTATTTTTATACAATGGAGTATTATTCAGCTATAAAGAAAGACAAATTTGAAGCCTTTATAGATTACTGGATGGATTAATGAACATACTCAAAAAAGATAGAAAAATATAAGGTCCCAGTTTTAAAATGGCAAAGGAGACAGCTATGTTAGAAGTCAGAGAGAAGGAATAGATTCTACACTCTTAAGTGAAATAAATCAGACACACATGTGTAAATACCATATTGTCTCCCTAGTATAAGAATCTGAAAGAAGAAATAAAATCTGAAAAGTATAATAGACATAGTAAAATGTAAAGAAAATGAACTTCAGGATTAAAGCATGAAGATAAGAGAAAGGAGAAATGATAGGAACAAAAGAAGGAAGGAAAACCCTACAAATACAAATACAGAATTATTGTACACATCATTTCCATCAGTTTTTTGAAAATATCAGTTAATGTGTAGAATTACTTTGTATGCTGATATCTGCAATCTGAGCAACTACATAGAGGATAGCAATATCTAATATAAAACTCACGGTTAAATATCTCTCACCTTGATCTTGTATATGTATAGTGCTTCTAATGTCATCAATTATTACACTTTCTTTAAAATAAATTAAAACAACAAAGACAAGGAAAAATGTTAAGATTTCTTGAAAGCAAGCAGCAAAATTAAATTATTTCTCCAATCTTGTGTAACTATATCTGTTAATCTGAGCAAAATCTGAAGATAAAAATAGGTCATATAATAGCCATTGTTACTTAGTTATTCTTGTTTTGAAAATCTATAATATATATATTGTTGTATATTACCCTATTTCTTTTTTGTTTTGTGGAACCAGAGATTGAACTCATGCCCTTGCGCTTGCCAGGGAAGCACTCATTTCACTGAGCCATCTCCTCAGCCCCAATTTCTTTCGCTCAATTTGCTTTTCCTTCTGCTTTCACTCTTCAAAATAAAATTAAATTAATTTCTTAAAAAAATAGTGTGTCCTTGCTGTTACAATAAGGTTGTAAAGTTAAGGAAGGGAGCTGCTATTGCAGAAGAGAAATGACTTGTGAAATGGTGTAGCTGCTGTTTGTGGAGAAATGCTGAGAATGTCCATTGGCAGTAGAAGTGTATTTTCTCATGTCGTTTGTAGGCACAAATGTGAGGAGGGAAAGAAGGAAGGAAGGAAGGAAGGAAGGAAGGAAGGAAGGAAGGAAGGAAGGAAGGAAGGAAGGAAGGAAGGAAGGAAGGAAACAAGAGAAGGATGGGGGAGGAAAGGAGAAAGGTAGTAGGGATAGAGGGAGGGAGGGGTTAAAGACAGAGGGACAGAGGGAAGGGAAGGACAGGAAAGGGAATGGGAAAGGAAGGGAAAAGAAAGGAAAGGAAAGCAGAAGGGGAGGGTTAATTCATAGAAAAGCAGTAGACAGGCTATGGTAGTATAGTACTTTTTCAAAATTCTATAATTTTACATGGGAGAATGAAGTTCTATGTACGAGAATGATTTGAATAATAATTAGTTCCCTAAACCAACAAAGGAAAGCAGGATTTTACTTTCTGATGTTCATGTTTGAGTTCCATTTGACCAGTTTATTGGACCATATTTCCTAGGAGGTGAACCTGGGACAGAATTTCTTGTTGTGGCTTACTGAGAGATATCATCAAAAGAATTCTGTAAAACAGAAGGAAATCAAGATAGGGCAGTGTAAGAGCTAAGTAGAGATGTACTAACAGCTAAAGTCTAGCTTCTGTCCTCATTTGGTGGGGAGCTCCAAAGCTTAAACTTTAACTTGAGACAAGAAGGTCTGGCTTTGGTACTCCCCCAGGTTCAGTCTTTGGGTTCAGGCAATCCCCCACCCATCAAGGTAGATTGCTCCCCCCTTAAACAGGGAAGTTCCCTCTGCCAAGGTCAATTGCTTCCACAGAAGAATATGACAATGAACACTTAGCAGCCAACACTTCCATAGGTATGGATACATCTGTTTGGTAGGGAAAAAAAATAGGCAATGTAACGTCGACTACCATCTTGTGGTTAAGATTTTAAAGACTAAGGACAGCTCCATCACAAGAATTCTTTTGAAGAGTGGTGTTACCTGATTTCCATTTTTTTAATTGAGTTTTTATTGGCAAAATTTCTGATGTAATTATGGGAGCTAGAGTATATGACATTTTCCTGTTAACCATTCCTCTTCAACTTGTGCTATTGGAAAGCAGTTCCAATTGCAATCCCATGGATATAGTCTTAGAATGTGGAGCTGCTCTTTAAAAACTTGCTCAGATGAAAGTGAAATAAACATTGAGATCATGCTTTGAGATCTCTTTCACACAAAGTGATAAGAAAATAAAGTTTAATTGAGAACACTAGTTTCTCTTTTGATTACAGCAAAGTGTGATGGGCAACTTGTAGGTAATGCCTAATCATGCATGCCTCCTATTACACCTAGTGTAATCTCTCCTCTTTAAGAATGGACTTGACCTAAGAACTCACTTCGAATGCAGAGAATACAGCATAATTGATAGGATATCATTTCTGATACCAGATTTCATAGAGTCTAGTTTCTGCCTTGCTATCTCTTCCATATTCTCTTTCTTGCTTTCTTTAGGGGAAGAATGCTGTCACACTGTGAACTGTCATACTGAGAGAGTCACTTGGCACAGAACTGACAAAGGCCTTTGGATAATAGCCGGTAAGGAATTTAGACCTTCAGTTCACTGGCCCAATAGAAACTGAATACTGCCAACAACTACTTGAGTGAGCTTGGAAGCAGGTACTTCCCCAGTTGAGTCCTGAGATGACTGCAGCCTCTGCTAACATCTTGGTTGCAGCCTTGTGAAAGGCACTGAGCCAGAAGGCCAGCTAGGCCTAGGCTATGCCCAGATTCTTGACTTACACAATTGTGACGTAATAAATGCTGGTGTTTTAAACCAGTAATTTTTGGATTAGTTTGTTATGCATTGATGAATAACTAATACATAAAGCTTTCATAACATTTTCTGCTTCAACATTGTCTAAAATCACTCTTTATTATATAAAGCTGAAAAAGGCCCTCAACAGGTGTTTATGGCAGGTGGTAACATAAATGTCAACACTTATTAAATAACTAGATTTAAATTATTATCATTATTTCTATAGGGAATATGAGAGTTTCATGCAACCATGTGAAGAAAGAACCCATATTTAATACAGAAAATAGCAAAAAAGAGATGAAAGCTGTTTTACCTAGGATATAGAAAAAATAGTGTTCTTTTATGTAATCCTAAACTTTGGTGAATTTCACTGGTATATCTGCAACTTCTAAGTATCAGTGATGATACATTCACTTTCTCATAAGGACTTGAATCATTAAGTACTTTGATAATGACAAAAATAATCAAATATTGTTAAAAAGAAGTCTAAGAGGCAACAAGTCAAGGGAGCGGGTAGAATATTTGAAGGCATTAACAATTATATGTTGTCAATCACAAAGTTCAAAAAATGAAGGGGATACAAATGAAGGACCATTTAGTATCTATATATTCAAAATAGTTTGAATAGATATATGCTACTTTCTATTAATTCAATGAGAAGAATGATTTGTACTAATAGTGTTTGTGGACAGGAAATCCTGTCTGCATCTTGTACAATGAATAACCACTATGAAGACAACAATATGGAATGTATTAATTATCAAAACTATCCTATTAATCGGTTTTGGAACTGTCTCATTATTATTTGTTTCTCAATAAAATTGCATTTAAAGTGCTAAAAAAGGAGTCCTTCCGATAAACTGAAAATAAACTTTTGTTTGTCTTTTTTGAGATAGGGTTACACTATGTAATGCAGGCTGGCCCTGAACTCAGTTATGTAGCCCAGGTTGGCATTCAACTAGTGGTGATCTTCCTACCTCTGTCTCCTGGTTGCTGGGATTATAGGTGCATACCCACACCCCTGGTTGAAAGTTCTTTTTTAAGGTGCCATTTAAGGCATGATTCATTAAAGTTACCTTGCTAAGTTACCTTAGCAAGATTTTAAATTGGCTTTGCAAATTATATAATCCTGTATTCAGCCATGTAGAATCATGTGGGTGTAGTCAACTATAAACTCTATCTATGTAGCTCAGACCTGGATACTCATTATTTATTCCCCCTTTCACACATTTATTCCACAATCAAACAAAAGAAAATGGCTAACCATTAAAAATATTCCAGAATTGTAAGAGCTCAAATATAAGCTATCTCATTATATTCCCTTAAGCAATGTGTATACTGGTTTTTAAAAACACATACCCTTTATTATTAACTTTCAAATGGCAAGAAGTGAGCTTTATCTGTTAAATTTTTTATTGTTTCTGAAAGAATGTTCTACCATACCATGAAATTCTTAGAGGCAGGCAATCTAATACCATATTGCAAATTTTCTACACACAGAGTGGGTGCTTCACTCAGTCATTTAGAAATGATTCTGTTGAGCACCATTATGCCTAAGCACTGGAATTACCAAGATGAATAAGATGTTTAAACAGGTAGCTACAATTTTAAGTATGCAAAGGAATGTACAAGTACTTTTATAACACTGAAGGAAAAGCCTTATTAAATGAGAAATTACAAATGTAAATGTGTGTGTTAGTGAGACTGAGGGATGGAGAGCATTGAAAAAGGGCTGACCTTAGAAATTAAATTTCTGAAGCAAGGAATACTATGTCATGTTTCAAGAATCCATATCAGACTAGGAAACACAAAAGTCCTTAGCAACTCTTGAAATAGATTTATTTTTATTTTTTATGTATTTAGTACAGGGTCTACAGGGTCTCACTACACAGATAGGACTCATAGTTATCCTCTTGTTTTTAGCCTCCAAGGCACTGTAATTACAGGTGCATGCCACCATGCCCAGTCTTAATCTCCATCTTAGTGTGCCCTGTGGGCTGGGCCAGCACAGAACGCTGGGGATCAAACCCTGCCCACTATGCTCTGCCTAAGCAGGTGTTTTAATCTGCTGAGCTATCTGGCTGGCTCTTAGTGTTTTTAATTATGTATCAAAAAAGCAATACAATTTTACCCCCAAACCTCTCTTTTAGCCCCACATATCTTTTATGTTATACATGTCAATATTTATATTAAAATTGATTATACCAAAAACACATAAATCTCATCTAATTATGATAGCTTGATCATTTTCAACAACTCTTTTATAAAGCCTTGAATTGAAAAAGATCTACAAAATTATAAATCAATTTGTAAGTTTGATCAAGCTTATTTCAATCTTCAAATCATGAATATGGAGCCGTTTCCCAACATAATATGGTAAATACCATCTATTAGAGAATATTTCTTCAGCAAAGGTTTCTTTTTTATGTTTTTATTTTGGTTGCCTCATGTCAAAAAATCGAAGATATCAATGAAAAATCTACAGTAAGTGAATTTAAAATCCTCCATATGTAATGTTTGTTTATAGAAATTTCTCCCAATGCTTGACAACTTATCTTTTTTCATTTTTTGTCACTTTCCCATTGCTAGGATCAAATACCAGACCTATTTAATTTAAAGGAGGAGAAGTTTGCTGTATTTTGGCTTGTGGTTACAAACTGTGGTCAGCTGCCTCTAAGACAGACAGCATGGCACAAAGTCCTGCAGTGGAGAAAACTGCGCACCTCATGAGGACCAGGAAATCAAGAGAAAGGATCCAGGAGCCAAGAAGGCAGATGCATCACTCCAGGTCATGCTCCTAGTAACCCACACCTCCCCAAAAGACCCCATCTCCTTACACCAAGTCTTTCATTGGACCCTCATGATTCAACCGTCTTCCCAAAGTCCCACTTCTAAGTACTAGAAGTTCTTAGGGGATAAGTAGATCTAAGCCATAATGCTGTCCAAAAATATTTCTTATGAACATGTTTTATTATTCATGAGCAGTCTAGCAATTCATTTTTCTGCTGAGAAAGATTTTATTGTCAGTCTGAGACATGAAAGATTTTATTGTCAGTCTGAGACATGAAAGATTTTATTGTCAGTCTGAGACATGCTACTGTAGACAGCAACTTTGTCATAGTTCATATGTGCTTTATATTTGTAATTTAGGTTTTTCTTTTTTCCTTTTTTTTTTTTGTACACAGGGTCTCACTATGCAGCCCACATTCATAGCGATCCTCCTGCTTTCTGCCTCCCTAGTGCTGGGATTACAGGCACGCGATGCCACGCCCAGACTCCAATCGCCGGCTCAGCGTACCCGAAGGTGGGGCCGGCATGGCAAGCGGAAGCAGGGATCGAACCCTGGCCGCTGCGCTTACCTAAGCAAGCGCTTAGTCCGCTGAGCTATACCGCCGGCCCTTGTATTTGTAATTTAGAAGTCTACATTTTAAGTCAGAAAAGGGGTCCATGTGTACTTTAACAACTTCAGGTTTCGTTTGAGTAGCTGTGTGTTTTATAGAGCAAAAATAAAATTAAAAGCAGTGCTAAATTCTTCCTCAATATTTAAAAGTTTATTTTCCTTAAGATTGAAGGTGCAAAATGAATATTATTGATAATTTTCATGAATTTATGATCATTAGGTATGGTAGAAAACAAACACAGTTAGTCTTAAATTTATTTTTTCCTGTTGATTCTCAAAAGATTTGGAGCAGAATTTTATGAAAGCATTGGATTTTGCCAAACTGGAAGCAAAGTAATATTAAAGGTAATGTATTTTAAATAGACATTCTTTTCCTGGTTGGCATATAATAATAAAACCAGCAAAGGAATTCTGCAACAAACTATAGCTACATTTAATCAAGTATTATGTTTAGAAATATTTTCACATTATAATTCCATTATTATCAGTAGATGGAAATTCTTTACATAAGTAGCATAATTTTATTCCTTTTCCATTTGAGTTTTTAAAGAAATCTTGCATATTTATTAGAAATTGAAACAAAAATACTAAAATACAGTTGTTTTCTATCATTTAATTGCAATTTGTTTTATTATGTATTATACATTGTACCAACAAACTATGTCTCAAAACAACCTATAAAAATCTGAAAATGCCAATACCTGTTCTTTGATATAGTTTTATACACAGCTCCTACTATATTTGATGAAGATTTTACTCAGGAAGGAAATTATACTTTATCCTTCAGACAAGTATCATTGATCTTATCAGTCTTAGGTAAAGAATTTCATTGATACTATTTGTTTCTATGACTAACACATTAAAATAAACAAAAATGAACATATATTTCCTGCATGATCAACTGCATGACTGAGTTCCTAAAGATTATGGCCAAGTGAGTGAATATTTGCATAATTACTCTCTCAGAAACTGATGGGTATAAATAAAATAAAAATAAGAACAAAATTCTATCCAAAATATAGATAAACAGGAGTGCCACAATCATATTATCATTGATAGAAGAAAAACATCTGTCATATATAATAACATTTGGATCAAAATTAAACAACACACATACACACACACACACAAAAAAAAGAAATCGCCGGGTGTGGTGACGCAGGCCTGTAATTCCAGCACTTGGGAGGCTGAGGCAGGAGGATTGTTGTGAGTTCAAGACCAGCCTGAGCTACAAAGTGAGCTTAAGGCCAGCCTGAGCTGCATAGTGAGACCCTGCCTCAAAACAGACAAAAAAATAAAAATAAATAAATAGATAAATAAAATGACACAAAAACTGATGTGTTGTATGGTTAAAATATCAAGTAATAAGTAAAACATATTGGAGAGCCATACCAAAATTTGTAAATCTGAAAATAAGGTGTGAAGAATATGAATATCTTAATAAATGTAATAAAAATAAAGTAATAAATATCTTTATTTTTTCACTCAATTTTGCTTGGTCATTTATGCTAAAAGCCAGAAAATCCTTAAACAACACAGCTCCAAACCACTGGCAGGACAATTTAAAAGAAATTGATGGGCTGTTTTGGTACTATACAAACAGGACCTTGAAAAAGCTTTACTAGGGATAGCAAACCAAAGGACCAAGTGAAGAACGGATTCACTCTGTGTACTTGTACTACAAATATACATTCTAAGGCATGAAAAGTTACATATTTTAAATACTGGTAAAACGTACTTATATCACTTGGTGACAAAAATTTAAAATACAAGGTACACATTTCTTCTGAACTTCATTTTGCTTAATGCATCAAACTTTGTATTAGTGATATTTTGACATCAATACGTCTTAGCTTGGGTTCTGCCACAAAAAACAGAATCAGCCACAAATGCTTACATGAAAATGACTTGGATGGAGACATGAAAGGATCCTGTAGGGAAGTACAGAACATCCAAGAGGGTGGCATTCACCTCGAACCACTGAGGCCTCTGCCAGGTACTGTGCAGAATTACCTCAGATTTGTATCCTCAAATTTACACATTCTTCATTTTCAAAATAAGAACTTTCATATTCTAATATCCCATGTAGTTCTAATAATTTTACTTGTATATAAACACTAATGTTACTTTGATAATTTAACAATACACCAAAACTGAGGGGATGAGTAATTTCATTCATGTATTTTGAAATATATACCAAACTTCTAGAATATTGTTTCATGTAGCAGTACACAAGGGAAAACATGGTGGGATGAAAGCCTTCAATTTAAAAGCTTTTATTTCCCCTGTTTTATTAAAACAACCTCCTATGCCTAAATGGTGCTGGAAACAAGCCCAAATGGCTGAAGCTATAGCTGAGTAAAGCTGATGATTCTATTGAGGATGCTTAGAATATTTTCACTTTGCTAATATATATTTCACTTTAACTATATTTTGATTCAGCCTTGGTAACTACATGGAATAAGAAGAAAATAAGGAAGGTAAAAAAAAAAAAACTATATGTAAAACAAGAATTTTCCAGAATGGTTTAGTAGACTCATTTATTTAAAAAAAAGATTAGTAAGACACGTTCAATAATTAATACATCGCATATTGTTATCCTCTTAGTGGTTTTTATAGCACAAGCTGCAGATATGATATCCTGTCCAAATACTGTTAGTACAAATCTTTCTTCTCATTGAATTAAGAGAAAGTAGTGTATATCTAGCCTATTTTGTATATACAGATGCAAAATGGTCATTCATTTGTATCCTTATTTTTGTTTAGTTTTGTCATTTAAATATTATAGGTGTGTGAATACAGCAAAATATTCCAAAATAGTCCAGTAGTCCATAATACTAATGGGTTATCCATAGCACTGGCCATGTCAGAAGTTGTTGACTTGAGCCTTTTACAGATCAGCATATTAATATTGCTTTACTTATTATACCTTGTTTTTATACTTTGCTGCTGGATGGTTAGGATCAAGGTAAAGCAAGACCTATATAACCAGACATGTATCTTTCATATCTGATAATGTCAGTCAAGGCCCCTCAGGATTTATACTGTAACCCTGTCCCAGTTTGCAGATCCTTTGTCAGTATCAGTCATCTGGATGAGTCACAGCCATTACTCGACCAATTTGCTCTGTGTGGAAGCCTGAGAGAATGCCCTCTCTCCATGCGACTCTCCTTAGGCACACTATACATCATTGATCACATTGCTCTGTGGCCCCATAATCTTCTTGATCAGAAAATGTGAGGTATAACTGAGTTCCATGATGTTACAGTACAGATTCTCCTATGCCCTAAGTCTTCACTGATCTTGAAAGGTTAGGGCCAAAATGTTGGCTGTTCTTGCAGCCCTTCTTTTTCTCTAATTTTTGGTCTGCAAACTTAGGTTGTTAACCCTCCAGAAGAGAAGCTTAATGATATTATTACCCTACAACATATGCAGTTGGGTTTAACCTACTGTCTGTCTGAATATCAAACATCTTAGGCATAACATTGAACAGGTATTTTCCATCAAGTATTGATATTTTAAACATTAAGTACCTACAGAATATGGGGAAATTTTTTTTTTAAATAAATTTAAAAATATGAATAAACAATTACGTATTTTATACAGAAATTTAGAAGTCTAACCATATACAGCATTGTACCAGGACAGTCCTGTGACATTTTTTTCATCTCTTTTATTCATTTATTGTGCTTTTTTTAAACAAACATTTACTTGAGAGACAGTATGGCTACAACTGGTATGTCATGACAAGCAGTACATATTTAGAAGACCAGAATGACAGGCATTTTCAGTGTGACCCTTCTATTATACATTGCTATCTTCAGTGCAGTTGCTTTGTTCACAGGTATCAGCATGTATAGTCAGGGTGAGAATCCTACCAATTAACTGCTAGTTCCAAAAACCTGCTGATGTTTCTCAGGATTATTGTCTTACCCGTCTTGAGCATATAAATATAAGGCTGTGCCCCTGTCATGTTTTTCAGCTTTTCTCCTTGCCCTCTCCTCATTGTCCAATCCTCAAATTCTCACTTTTCTTTTAATTGTGTTAAACCTTTCTATTTGTATTTCTTCTTTTGAGTTCTAATACTAGGGAGACTATATGCTATTAATACATTTAGATATGGTTTATTTCACTTATACATCTTCAATTGGAATTAACTTAAACATAAATGCTTCAAGTTTATCATTCTTTATATCTGAGTAATACTCCACTGTATAAAAATAACATCACTTAAAGGAATATTAGTTATCATTCACAAAGTATTTGAAATTATTTATCAGAATTATTTACAACTCTTTCTTTTGACATAAATATATCAGATCATTATTTGATTATTTTAATGAGATGTTACATGTTTATCTTAACTTACTTTACTAAACACCAAATACTCATTTAAATTTTATAGGTTAAATTTATAGTACTATTACTGATAATTCATGAATTCTGTTTCAGAAAGTATTGTTTTTACTGTTATATTTACAGAATGTCCCCTTTCTTAAGAAGCATAAGGAGCTGAGGGTATAGCTGAGTGGCACAGTACCTGCCTGGGAAGCACGAGGTCATGAGTTTGATTTCTGGTACTAAATAAATAAATAAAATATTTCATATAATTCCCCTGTATTTGTTCAATTATCTCCATATTAATAATGGGAAAATTTAAGACTTTAATTTTATTTTACTTAGAATAAAGAAAGAAATTTTAAAATACATAATATATTATGGATTTAAGTGCATGCTTGTGCCTATTAAGATTCTAAAGTGCATAGGAGTTAAAACAATCAATTACATGCAATATACCAAATCTCCTAACTCTGCATTTCTTTCTTTTTTGTGTGTAGGGAGACATGGTCTTGTTATGTAGTTCAGAGTGGCCTTGAATTCACTATGTAGTTCTGGTTGGCCTCAAACTTGCAGCAAACCTCCTACCTCAGCCTCCCACGTACTGGAAATATAGGCAAGCACCACCATACCCAAATCATCCTAATTCTGTATTTCTAATTTCCACGTAATAATAAAACAAAAATTTTTAAATGTTCAAAACCTATGGTATATGTCAGAGATCTTAATACTAACAAAGCTAAATGCTCTCAGATTTTCATTACTGAATAAAAATCTGTAAAATAATTATGTGCTATAAAAGCAAGCACAAAGAAATCTTTAAAATAATAATAAAAATAGTATTCTAATATCAACTGTCGGTTCAATCTCCATAGTGTTCAGTGTTCACATGAAGTTTTCTAATATGAAGAGAAAGTGTGTACCAACACATAGATACTTCACTTTTGACCATGGATGCAAATCTTTATTTTCTAATGTGAACAGAAAGTGTGTAACAGCACAAAGATACTTGACTTGACTGGATGCAAATCATTTTGGGAGCAGTGGAATGAACAAGAGATTTACTTGTTCTCTGCAGTGAATCTCACATTTTACCCTTATTAAAGCCATCTGCCAGTGTTAATCCTTTTGTAATCCATGAGTAACACAAAGTATTTTGTGTGATTTTCCAAAGGACTAATAACTGAGCTCATGACAGAAATCAGAATTCTTGGGAAATTGTTTTTAGTTTTATAAAATTCTGAGCTTGGAAGAAGTATAACTTAGGGAACTTTGAAAAGCAATGCAAGTATGAAGCAAAAGCCTGAAACTTCATGAAGAATTTGAAGTTTTATATGAATTGTTTCTGACAAATATTGGGCACATGAACATTTTTATGTGTGGGTTAGGAGGGTTCACAAAAGGAAAGCAGCTGTGGTAAAAAGTCTTTTATTCCCTAAGCCTTTGGAAAAACACAGAAGGATTTAGACTTAGCAACTCACTTCACAGTTCTATAAACATCAATACTTTTACAACCTGGAGCCTGACAAAATGGAAGTCTTTCTAGAAGTTTCACTTTTACCATGTAATGTTTGCAACCAAAATAAATCTATCTATGTAAATCTCTAATTTTGTTTTTTATTCATCTCAATCAATGCTGAATTACTCAATAGACAAATAAATAAGCTGGGCACTAATAAAACAGCAAAATCCAGAAATTGTTTATGAAGGATATAGCACTTAACATATGTTTCCCCTGAACCATCAAAGTGGAATTGGAAAAGTCAAAATGTAAATAAAATTTCTTCCTTTACTATCAGCATTGTTTCTCATACTTATTTTAGGGATAGAGCACCACATTTTTCCTTGGTTGGGCCTGAAATAATTGTCTTCTTTTTAAAGGTTTTATTTGAGATATTTTCCAACATAGACTAAAATTAAAAGATAATATCACAAACCCTCTTGGATCTGTCACCCAGATCCAATCTATTACAACAATCTATTGCAACAATCTATTACACTTGATAATTATTTCATATGTATTTCTTACTTTCACTCCCTATTTACCATTATTCAAAAGAAAAACACAGAAACCATAACCATATTTTGACTATTGTGCATCTCTAAAATAGATTTTTTTGAAAAGTGTGTATCTTTTCAAAAAAACATAAATTATGGCATAACGAATACCTGAACTTCTTTATAAACACTTAGCTAAGATTTTTGTCACATTTGCTTTACCCTTTCCAGACACTAGATAAATCCATATTATGAGTATAATTAATTGGTTTTTTGCTGAGTCTTGTAAGAGTAACGTGAAATTGCAGTTATCATAACGTTTCACCCAGAGTCATGGCCACTGCCTGACTAATTTGCTCTCTGTGAAAGTCTGAGAGAGTGTATTTTGCTGAATTCATGCACCTACAATATTTGAATGGCAATGGAATAACCATCTCTGACAAAGCTAAACAAAAAAGGGGGATATAAATGAAGGACCATTTTATAGTGAAAAAATATATATGTATATAAAAATAATTAGGATAAATGTACAGCTACTTTCTCTTAGTTCAGTGAGAAGATTTGTAACTAATAATGTTTAGACAAAATATTATGTCTGCATCTTGTACTATGAATGACTACTACAAAGACAATATGCACTGTATTAATTATTGCAACTGTCCTGCTAACCTGTTTTGAAACTCACTGCTATTTCTTTCTCAGTAAAATGAATAAAAATAAATAAACTATAAAAACATAACCTTTTACCCATAAACATTTCAGCATGTAGCAATTAAGAAAAAGGATATTACTCTGTATAACCAACTTAAAACTATCTAATCCAAGAAAAGTAACATTGATAAAATACTGTTATCTAATGCAGAGTTCACATTGAAATTTACCCCATGGTTTTAACAATGCTTCTCATATATATTTTCAATCTGAGCTCCAATCAGTATTTCATTTATTTGTATCTTTTTAATATCTCTAAAGCTAGAACAATTTTCTAATCTGTCCTTGTTTTCTATTATATTGACTTTCTGAAAAGTATAGATATTATTGTATGAGATATCTCTGGGTTGTCTTAATATACCCCTGGTATCTATAGTCTCACCTTGTAAGGTCTGTGGCTGCAGTACAGATAGGTGGAGGTGTCTTCACTTAGAATCACTCTCAATTTAAAATAAACTGCTTGTGTCTGGATTTGGGGGAAGCAGAAGGGCAATATAAAGAAAGAAAGGAATGGACACTGTTAATTATAGGCTCAAATAAAGTCATTAACACGTAACATTGTTGTTACAAGCTTTTTCAATTGCTTCTAACTTACTATTTTTAGAGCCTCACTTGACAAATGTTCTAAGTAGAGCATCCTAATAAACAAGCACGTGTATCTGATGAGCTTTGCTCAGCAAGTGGAGATCATTGCTGCAACACACTAGTTTGTTTTCTACTTGCCTTAGGCCCTGTCTTAGTCTCTAAAATCCGTATCCCAAAGCAGCCAAAAGAATACATTCAAAAACAACCAGAACTATATTATCCCATTGATAAAAAAAAAAAAAAAAATCAATGAGGTAAGAGTGAATCTCCATGGCATGTGCAAAAACTCTTCTGTGACCGTCTAGATTCTGGGTGTTATGCCAATTTGAGGTATGTAACTCTGTGCTAAGAGAATCGGTATAGTTTCCTAGACCTTCAGCATTACATACTAGTGAAGCACTGTAGCATAAATGGTAGCTTTCAGAGATAGATGCACTTTTATTCTTGTTAAATGGGAAAATTCATAATACTTCTATCTAGGGCCAGCCAAATAGCTCAGTGGATTAAAGCACGTGCAAGCAGGTGCAGGGGCCATGGGTTCAATCCCCAGGCCTGCCATACCGGCACTGCTCCCTGGGCATGCTGAGATGGCGAATGAGACTGGTTGTGGTTGTGTGCATTTCTAATCCCAGCCATTGGGAGGCTGTAAGCAGGAGAATCACTATGAGTTCGATCTAGTAGTGAAACCCTGAATACCCTGTAGACCCTTCCCTAAAAAAATACAGAAAAAATATTAAAGAACATAGTACTTCTATCTAGAGGTAGGATTAATGTTCCCTCCTCTTAAAGGAAATGCCTGTGCATGTCTTTGGGGGATTATATTGTATAAGTGTTAACCAGGACTCAAAACTACATATCTTAGAAGTATCATACTTAGAAATCTGAGAAATAAAATCATGATTCCAAATCTCTGATCTTCAATGTAGTATACCTATACTCCAGGAGATCTTCAAAGCCACCCACTACTGTGATATGAAAATACAATAGAACATGGAATTTCATTTTCTCTCTCATACACCTCTCATGGATAGCTTTTAATATCCATATAGCTGTATCATTCAATATGGTAGCCTTCAGCCAGACATGGCCATTGAATACTTGAAATCTGGCTAGTCTAAACTGAGATGCTGAGAATTTAAAATATACACAAGATTAAAAGATTTATAAAAACATACAAAACATTTCCTTATAATTTTTACATAATATTATATTTAAATGGTAATACATTATATTTTGGCTTAGTGAAAAAATTATTAATTCCAATTTTTCTCTTTACCTTTTCAATTTGAGTACTAGAAAGTTATATCTCATGCTCCTTTGTGATTCCAGCTATGTTTCCAGTGGATGGTACTGATAAGTAAAGACTTTATGGTCATATAGTATTATTTATTTTATTTAATAAATAAAAATCTTTGTTAGAGAAATGTTTGTGCATACTTTTATTTCAAAGACTGAAGTGGCAAACCAGAAATGTGTGGAAAATGCTGAACTTCAAGTCAGTTGAAAATTTCATTTAAAATAATGTAGGCCATAACATACCAAAAGAAGTATCTTTCTCTATTTGTGCACCTTTGCTTTTCACAAAATACTCTTTTAGGGAGACAGCTCAGTAGAATAAGAGCTTTCCTGGCAAGTGCAGGGTTCTTAGTTCAATCCCTGGTACTACAAAAAATAAAATAATTAAAAATACTCTTTAAATCCAAATCAATACTGTTCTTGACCCAATCGATAGTATCCTAGCCTGTAGTTCACTAGATGTACCCTCCTGGAAAAGCTGCTACCATGGGCCCTCACTATCAATTTACATCACCAGAATGCTACTCTCTCTGGTTGCCTTGCGTCAGGATTAACTACATGTTTGTAGGTCTCAGAGCAAAGTGAACATGTGAGGCCCTTTCTGAAGCATTATGAAGCACTTCAACAAAAGTGAAAGTGGGAGTATTAAAGCAAGTATCGGTGTTTTCTTAGCTATTGACCCCGTGTAACTGTGTATTCACACGTCCATGAAACTGACCCCACCTCTGGTCATGCATCTTTTCAGAGTCTTCAGGTGTTCCTGGCTCTTTTAGACCCCTAGATAATTACTATGAGCTGCTGAGAATTCCCCATCATGAATTAGCAGGATGATTATAGGTCTTTAAATTATAGGTCTTTAAGTAAAGGTTCTTCTCTTTCATTAAGCTACTAAAACCATGTTTCCTTGAGACTTCTAGGGAGTTTCATGGTTTGGCTGGAGCATTCCTATCCACAGAATGAGGAAGCTTTTAGGGTCTTTACAAAAGAGGCACATCTTATTCTCTTAGCATTCTTAATACTTGTTTGATTAAATTTGAAGTAGAATATTTTTCATATTGAGTAAGCAATAATGTTTGGTTTATAATTATTTCTTCACACACGATGTAGTCTAAGTAACCTAATGAATGTTAAGAGATTTGCTGAGAGCTGTCATTGTCACTATTTTATTGCAATATAAGAAATAACAAATGTAATTATCATTATAAGATTTTTTAATCTAATTTAAAATATTATGATGACTGATAGGTACTTAAGGGTGATTATAAAGGATAAGTTTAATGATTCTCTTACATTAAAATGTTTGATTTTATTATCAAAATATAAAGAATTGGTTCCAGTTACCTTGTGCAAAAAAAGTCAGACTACTGTTCAAAAAGAAAGAGAAATTAGAAAGGCACAAAGGAGAAAAGAAGGGAAAAGGAAGAATAAGAACTGAATACACACACACACACACACACACACGCACATGCACACGCACACGCACACAATAGCTAAGATAGTTATACTACTAGTTGTTATTAGTTCATTGAAAAAAAAGGCTTAGGGACCTGGGGAGATGGCACAGAAGAATAAGTGCTTCCCTGGCAAGTGCAAGGGTCTGAGTTCAATCCCTGGTTCTTCCAAAAAAGAAACAAACAAACAAACAAAAAAAACGAAAGTGAAAAAGAAAAGAAAGGTTCATGCTTGTATTGTTGCCTATATACATTTTTTGATGCCTGTATCTTTTAATATGATCAACTACTTTGAAGATAAAAATACACAATGTACCAGCTGTTATTACTTTCCTAATCTTGTTTTAAAATTTTATACCATTGTTATTACTTTTATCTTTAAAATAAAAAAGAGTACTGATTTCACTACAATAATGAATATTGACAGGAAAGTATCTTCTAAAGTAAATGAAGGTGGAAACTATGCCATTTATCATGAAACAAAACAACTTCTAGGAAATGGGAATAATCATGAATCATGGAAATATGAACACAGAAAAACAGATGATTGTAAAACAATAGTTAGAATTATTTTACAACTGACAGTTGAGTCAAGTTCCATGACCTACTTTTACTCTACTGATAAATGATTTAACTTTTACATAACTTATTATACTCCATATCATGCTTTCTGGAGATGAATATGAACTAGAAAAGTCCCTTTGTTCAAAGTAGGAAAAATTAGTTCTGGTGAGATTTTCATAAGAATCATATACAAATACAATTTCAAAAGCACTTTTTGTTGAATAAAGAAAAGACATTTTCCCTAAGAACAATCCATTATCTCTAGTGACTATTTAGTCTTATTCTAACAGCATTTTGATTTTGACTTTATCATTTATTAGAAATACTGTAAGTATAATTGGGAGGATGTATATCTTCAAAGGTACCTATCCTGAGTTTGATAAAATGAACTAAGACCTTACTTGAGCCTGACTCATTTACAGTATCCTAAGATTTGGTGACTACTGCTTGCCAAGCATTATAGAGTATGCATGCATATGAATTTTAACTTTTTCTAAATACTTATCTCTATTCTGAGTTCTAATAATATGATTTCCCCATTCTAAAACAGTATCAAGGAAATTTTTTAAATAATATTTTGTGATTTTATTAACTTGGCCCATACCATAAAAATCACAAAATAGTAAACTAAAAGACAAAATAGTGATTATTTTCTTTATTTTATTATATATACTTACTACATATATATGAACACTAAAACTAAGGAGTTGAAATGATTCTATAAGAAATAATAAGTCTATTAATACATAAGTCTTTAGGACAGCCAACCCTAAACTTGGACCTCTGAAATCTTGCTGTATATGTTATAAGTTAGTTTCATTATTTTTTGAAAAATAGTTATTAAACTATTTACTTCTAAAACTTTGACACTATCATATGAACTCTTGACTAAATCCAAATTGTTTTTTCCAGCATTTTCTTAGCCTTATACACTAGCACTATTGTAACAACACGAAGCTTAGTAATAGATTATTGCTATTGTCTTCACCCTGGCTCTTTTTTTCTTGCCTTAAATTTCTCTGGAGTCCATCTCAACTTAGATTTCCTACTATTGTTATGTTTAGAACCTAACATGAGAAGGGTTAAAGGAAGAAAGCCCTAGTCAGAGAACAATCGGGAACTTTAAATGCAGTGAGGCACTCTGAGACCTCTCAACAGGACTGTCTTCCTGAGAAAAGGCCATCAAACATTGCAGTTTTTCCTATGGTTTATGAAAGAGCTATCCAGGATGTCAACTTAGATTGACTGTTTGGCAATTTGGTTGTTATAAGTGGACCAGAAGATTTCACTGTAAGCACTACAGTATACCCCTGGGCCTCTCAGGTCGCTAATTTTGGTTCACTTGGCATTTCTACATCTATCAGTATTTCAAGTAATAAATATTTAGCAAGTATTTTTAACACTTTTATACATCAGGTATTATACTAGAATTGAAGATATAATGAATAAAAAATTAAAACAGATTACTCAAATTCCTAATCTGGAAAAACTTAAAAAAAAAAAAAAAAAACAAAGATGATATGCTGTGATGAACTGAAGAAAATCGAAAAGGCAGAACAATTGTGCCTAGGTAACTTCTACAACATGGTTTAAATTGAAAAAAAAAAAGTCAAGGAAAGCCTTTCTGAGAAAATATTATTTTATCTCTAGAAGAATAGGAAGCTGATATGTATGGCTTATAGTGAACAAGAGATTATGGTATGAAATGAAACCAAGATGTAGTGGCAAGGCTTATTACATAAGTCTTTAAAGGTCATAAAAACAGGTTTTGATTTTATTATAGCTCAATAGGAAGCCACTGAAGGGTACAGAGGGATATACCGCTTTATAATCTCAAAATATGAGACTGGAAGAGAACATGGACAAAATTTTGTTTGAATATTTTATTATAGAGGTCAAGACAATAAAGCCTTGAGAGTGAAAGTGACTAGTAGAGTAGTCAGTAGTAGAGGAAAGCCACAACTTAGCTCTCTGAGCTCTACAGAGAGAGCAAAAAGTAAATGTCAGGAAAAGGCAAAGAGTTTTTTTAATCATTATTTAAGTGTAAAAAATATTCACACATGACCGTCACTTTTCTAAATGAAGAAAATAGGCAAAGAAATAGCCAAGGGACTTAGTCCCGAGGTGCAAAATACTTTGGTACAGATAAAATAGAGCTCTTGGGTATTTTAGATCATTATCCTTAAAATGTAAGAACTATGCTCATAATCAGTCCTCAGTCATACACTATGACTGAAATTATTCAGTTTTGTTTTAGCTATACACATTTTTTAGCCACTATGATCTCTTATGATTTTACTTCTAAAGGGTGCTACCTCGTATAAATGGGTCTCTGTTTTTCAAATCTTAAATTTAATCTCAGACATATTTTCAAGTAGTACAATAAATGTATAGTAGAGACCATTAATATTTAGTATCTGTTGAATTCTGTAATATACTATGCTAAAAACAAATGAGGTAGATATATTTTTAAAGTTATTTTATTATTTACTTATGTATTTAGTACAGGGCCTACAGGGTCTCACTACGTAGATCAGGCTCATAGTAATCCTCCTGTTTTCAGCTTCCCAAGCACTGGGATTGCAGACTTGTGCCACCATGACCACTCTCAAGCGCTACCTCAGCAACCTGGTGGTGGGGCTGGCACAGCATGCCAGGGAGATAGATATTTTTCAAAGGTGTTTCACATATTCTAAAGAGACTAAAGTTTAACTTACTAGACATTGGCTTACTTTGAGCTGTCGAGATAGGTCAGCAGTCTAAAGTTGCCTGCTTAGGCAAGCTTAGACAAGCACACAGGGAGCACAGTTCGATCCCTGGCATCACATGCCATGCCAGCCCTGCCCCCAGGATGGACTGAGCTGGCCACAACAATAAATAAATAAATAAATAAATAAATAAATAAATAAATAAATAAATAAATAAATAAAGTGGCTTGTTTTGTTTCTTCCTTTTATATAGCCTTTTATGCTTACAGCACATTCAGCAACCACATTCATGAGTATTATTTCTCAAATAATACTTTACACTAGCACTTTCCTAATATTTTAGAAATTGAAAATTACTCAGAAAATTATTAATTACAGTATTAGGGACCGGAATCCCTGGAATATGAGTGTGAAATATCGTTCCCATGAAAAGCACTGAGCTATACCAGGATTTGCTGAAATCTAAAACAAGCTTTGTTCCGCAGGCGTATCCTTAATACCCTGGGAAAAGCAAACTTTCTACCTATCTAAAGAGAAACTACTCAAAACTTCTGATACACTCCTATGTTGGGAGAAATCTAAGAAATAAATGGTCTCTCATTCTGTTACCTTAACAAGTCCATGTGTTTCATTTTGAGGCCAATGAAGTGTCTAAAAGGAAATATGCACAGATAATTTAAATATTTGATAGTACATTTCATGCATTACGGTTTTGAACTGGTCTTGTCATGACTTATTTGGTTCATATTTCCCATTGTTTATACCTATTCTCTATCTCTGCAACTGAATTTTAACGAGTTAACATAGTAAATATTTTAACTATTAACTTAGTAAGTATAATGCTGACTTGAGAAGAAAAAAAAAAAACTTGTGATGCATTAAATATCAATTAAGGTACCTAAGTGACTAATAACTTGTTATAAAATATGTTTTATATGGGCTGAAAAGAGAGTACAGCAGACTAAGTGCCTGCTTGGGCAAGCACAGGGACCATGCTTCAATCCCTGGTCTAGCATGCCACACTGGTACCACTCCCAGGACTTGCTGAGAAGGTGAATGAATCCAGATATGGTGGTGCCTGCCTGTAATCCCAGATCTGTGGAGGCTGAAAACAGAAGGATCACTATGAGTCCAAGCTGTGTAGTGAGACCCTGTACCAAATACATAAATAAAAGAAGGAAATGCATGCTTTAAATGAAAATTATGTACTTGATTCATTGGACCCAGTTACAATTCTTGAAATGACCCAACCAATACAAGCCTACAAAGATATATGTACATGGATTTTTCAAGTTTGTACATGAGAGAGGGGCAGCATACAGAAAAAAAATTAAACTTCATAGCCCTTTCTCTATCCAAATTCAAAAATACTTGCACCTTCGGTTTTCATCTTTGACAACTGAGCTTCCAAATATAAATAAGTCAGGCCAGCAAGATAGCTCAGCATACTGTGTGTCTGCCTAGCAAGCATAGGGACTGGGGTTCTATCTCCTGCACCACATGCTGTGCTGGCCCCACCCCCAGGTGCGCTGAGCTGGTCACTGAGACTAATAATGGTGGCACACGCCTATAATCCCAGCACTGGTGAGGGTGAAAACAGGAGGATCACTAACAGTCCACACTGCATAGTAAGACCCTGTACCAAACACATAAAAAAAAAATATATAAACAAGTAGATGTATGTGTGTGTGTGTGTGTGTGTGTGTGTATTTGAGTGTATATATAATAAATACACAAATACATGTATTAGTCAAAACCCAGCAACATGACAGTCAATGAGGCACATAGAGAAACAGCAGCCAATCAGCCAATTGTTCTCCCTTAATAGATGGTATAGTCACATAGGAAAAATGAAAATGTTGTTATAACTTTGAAGAATATAGTAAAAAGATAAAGTGTGCTATGGTTTGTGTCTAGTTGTCCTCCCAAAGCCTCATGTAGTCATGTGGTGGGGACTTCTAGAGTTTGTGATTAACTCATGATCCACTGGGATTATGGGTGAACCAAGGCCGGGACTATGGGTTTTAGTACTGCTGGGAATATGGATGTGAGTACTTCCTCCAGCCCGGGGCAGAAAGCCTGAATGTAATATAACAGACAGAGAGTCAGACTTTCTTTAGCTATTGCTCTTTGTTGTTTTTACTGTGCAGATGCCATGAACTGCTGCTGTCTGCTTTGTGCTCCTCTGCCTTGGAGCCAGCTGAATATGGACTGAAACCTCTAGTAACTGTGAGCTAAGTAACCCTTTCCTTCCTTCATTTTGGGTGTTGGGTATTTGTCTCGGCAACGAGAGAAGAGTAACTGAGACAGAGCACTTATCTAAAGGATTAAACTCAATCTAGACACAAATGCAAAGCCTCTTGCCACTCACAGCTCTCTCTAGATGAACGATCTACTTAAAGAAAAACCATGCAGTAACACAGCCTAGCTTAACCCTCTGGTATGTCTTCAGGAATGCAATAAAGCTGTGATTTCTTACTGCTGCATAAACATAAAAAAAGCCCAACACCAAATTTTACAGAAGTTCAGAGGCTTTGAAAATATTCTTGGAGACTCAGTCAAGCATTTTTAAAATGATTTCAAACCAAATGGTTGTTCAGGTGAAGAATTTTTATTAGTGTTTATGCATCATATATATTAATAGCTTTCGTTGTGGCAGATTTGTGCAAGCAGATGACATAATTTGACCATCTCTGCTCCTCTTCTATAGTAGTTGCACCTTCTCCACATGTTAGAGAGTATGTTATATTTGTTTGAATCTGAGTCATTTTGTTACACATGATGATCTTCAGATCCACCCATTTCCTGATAATGGCATGATTGTATTTTTTTCTTGACTATTGAGTAAGAGCTCATTGTGTATATATGTTACATTGTCTTTATGCTTTTGTCTGTTAATTGACACTTTTGGCAGATTCTATGGTTTAGCCTTGGTGAAATGGGCCACAACAAATACAAGTATTCAGGCATGTCTATAGAATGTTTACTTCAGTTCTTTCAAGAATATGCAGAGGAATAGTATAGCTGGACACAATAATACCTCTAGTTTGAGAATAATTTTTAGACATTTCCATAGTCATTCACACAGTGATTATTCCCACCAACAATCATATAGTAGGGCTGGTGGTATAACTCAGCAGACTAAGTGCTTGCTTAGGTAAGCACCGGGGCCAAGGTTCAATCCCTGGCACCACATGCCATGCTAGCCCTGCCTCCCAGGTATGCTGAACTGGCGATGGAGTCTAGCTGTGGTGGAACATGCCTGTAATCCCAGCACCAGAAAGGCAGAAAACAGTAAGATCACTGAGTCCAAGCTGCCTAGAGAGACCCTGCACAAAAAAAACAACAATAAATAAATAAAGAACAATTGTATAGGGTTGGCAAGATAGCTCAGCAGACCAAGCTCTGCTGAGGCAAAAGCAGGGACTGGGATTCTATCCCCTGCATGACAGTGCCAGCCCCACCCCCAGGCATGCTGAGCAGGCCACTGAGAGTGGGCATGGGGGAGCAGGCCTGTAATCCCAGTGCTGGTGAGGCTGAAAACAGGACTATCACTACAAGTTTGACCTGCACAGGGAGACCTTATACCAAATATATATTTTACAAGATTGTATAAGGGTTCATTATTTCAGAGAAAAATATTGGAAAAACATATTTCTCAACACTTTCAATGCACAACTAACAAGTCTTGTCCTTTGTAGGCTGTTTTCTAGCTAAATTGATCCCTAGTCACTGTATGCTTTCATTCTTATTCTAAGAATTTCTTCTAATATCAATAGTACTAACAAGCACAGCAACTACCACTTTTATGGATTTTTTAAAATGAAATTTTACTAATATTTGTGGTGTCCAAATTATGACATTGTATGAGAAAACATACAATTTTACCATAGTTAAATAACAAATTATTGCGAATACATTTTTATATGAAGAAATATATGGAGACCTTAATCATTTGTTCATTTGCACTTTAGTTGGCATTTATGTATAAGAGTTATATGTGATAAAACTTATATCTAATTAAATTCAAAAGAATATAAATTCAATAAAAATATAAAATAAAAATTTAGTACACAAAATGGGGGTCACAGTTTAATTGGCAGCACTCTTCTTTGGGAGTGGCATATAAAATGATATATTTGTATACAAAATAGTTAGGATAGCTATACAGATACTTTCTCTTAATTCATTGAGAAGAAATATTTGTTCTAATAGTGTTTGTGGATAGGATATCATGTCTGCATCTTGTACTATGAATAACTCTATGAAGACAACAATATGCAATGTATTAATTATTGAAACTGTCTTACTAACCTATTTTGAAGCTCTCGTTGCTATTTGTTCCTCAATAAAATTAATATTAAAAATAAAACATATATATATATATAAAATAAAAATAAAATAAAAAATTTAGAGAAAAAAAGACCTGTACAATTTGTTTGTAAATCTCTGTTGAAGTATTCAGCTTTTCTACTTGTTATGGTTTGTGTCTAGCTGTCTCCCCATCTTTCCCCCAAAGCCTTATGCTTTCATGGGGCAGCTTCTAGAGTTTGTTATTAATTCCTGATCTAGTGTTCGGGTCATGGGTGTAATTGCTACACCTGTGGATATCCAGATAGGAATACAAGAAGGGAGAGAGGCTTGCCTCTGCCTCAGTTGCTGCTGCTCCTCCTTTTCTGCTCTTACTCTTTTGCTGTTCCCCTCTGCCACGTGCCACTCAGCCAAATGATCATGGACTGAAGCCTCCACAAACTGTAAGGTAAATAATCCTTTCTTTCCTTAATTTTGAATGTCAGGTATTTTGTCTCACCAATGAGAAAAAAGTACTGAGACACCACTGCCTCTTAATTAAACTCTACATCATAAAATATCCAAAGATCCACATTGTTATGAGAGACATTAAGATTCTTTTTTGTACCAGGAATTGAACTCATGTCCTTACACTTGCCAGGCAGGCCCTTGGGCCACTGAGCCTTATACCCGGCCTGAGAGACATTAAAATTCTTGACAAACTTTATTATAAAATCTGATACATTGGATTGCAACATTTTGGTAGAAATTCAGATAATTCAACAAAGTTTAAATGTCACCTAATTTCTACAAACATCATCAGAAAAGTAACAGGAAGTAAACTGGAAATTTCTTCCAACACAAAATATTTGAACCTATATTAGGTGCCACTGGAAGCCTTAGGAATTTAGATTTCAAGTGACATGATTAAGGGCAAAAAAGTAGGTGGAAAACTTGACAACACTGTACAGTGAATTTATGGGAAAGATAGGGGGTGGAGAGAATTATTAGGAATCGTTGCAGTCAGCCCCAATTTTCTAATAGTTATTATGGTACATGGTATGAAGAAAAAACAAGAGATAAAATGGTACAATTGGGAACTGAGATGACCAGTTGTGCATGAGAAACAAAAGAGGCAGACAAGACTTTGGTATCTATTGATTACATCAGAGTTAAGGACAGTGGGTGAACGGTCACTGTGTTTCCAGGAACAGTAATAGTTTCTATGGTAGGATGGGAAGAAGAACAAAGCATTCTTGTGAGAATGTGACTAGGGGCAATAAGGAAATTGTAGTTTCCCCAGGTGCCTTATCATTCTCAGCAGGTCTTATCTTGCCCTTTGAGTGACACAGTATCCACAGGGCTTCAGCTGTGAACAGAAGAAAGCAGGGAGTTTACTTTCCAAGTAATCTCCACACATCCCCTAGACTCAATTTGAAATCTTGACCTGGAAGAGGAGGGGGATGAGGAGCATGAGGAGAGAAGCTGGAGGAGGAACCACAGTGAAGAGAGGGTGCCTGTTAGGATACCTTGTTCAAAGTGAGTACAGTAGTGACATAGTCTGAAAACTGGATAGCAACAGCAGGAGTACAGACAATTAAAACATGACAATTACATATATAATTGTGTATCATCTTTATAATTACCATGGACTGGGCAAATATCTAGCCATCACCTTTTTTATTTATTTATTTTTGCGTTTTAGGGAAGGGTCTACAGGGTCTCATTACGCAGATCCAACTAGCAGTGATCTGCCCGAGTTAAGCCTCCCAAGACATGGGATTACAGTCCTGCACCACCACACCCAGTCTCAATCACTGTCTCAGCCTGCCCTGGGTTGGGGCTGGCACAGAAGGCCAGGGATCGAAACCCCAACCCCTGTATCTGCCTAAGCAGGCTCTCTAGTCTTCACTTTAAGTGATATGATTTCCGGAAATATTCCTAGGCAATAAGTTATTTTGTCTAAATCATCCCAATATTAATGGATCACTTTCAGATTTCTCTTATATACCCTGTTATAATATCAATTCTTTATCCTTCTTCACCTTCTTTTTCATGCGATTTGGTGTGACTAGAGAAGCAAGTGATTAAAAATGATCTCAGTTCTTGAAGAGAGTGTAGGAAGAGATTTTTGTATATAATCTTAGTATCACTGAGGTGTCAAACATTTAAAACCAAACATCCAAAAACTATCCTTTGTCTTCACTTGCTTCTCCTTTGGTCTTTTATAAGGGTAGGCTAGCATCTATGGGTATTTGCCAATTAATCATGGTTAACCCTAAGAAATGATGAGATTCACTGATGTAATCTATGTCCAAGCTTGGTACCAGATTCCTCCCAGCAAGTAAATGCCCTCTACCACCACCCCAATGTCAAAGACATTCCAAGTAGTCTTCCTATGTCACACTGGAATGTTTGTGGCACAGTGAAGCTGCCTATCACACCAAACTCCTTACTTACCTAATACTCTTCCTTATCCATGTCATGATGGTTAGTGATCTGCACCAAGAGTGGCTACCAAATTTCAACTTAGCTCCCACATATTCTGGGCTTAACCAAATTTATCTGATGTTTTCATCAAGCTTCTCAACTTGGAGGAAGAAGTATACATGATTTCCACATCCAGACTGTACGTCATGGATGCACACAAAATACTATTTCATTTTCATCTCATTTTACCTGTCAGTTTCATTTGTCTCAATTATAGCCAAATATGATGCCAAGATTTCCATGTTCTTTATCCACAGTCTTTTCATTTTTGACATTCAAACTATCCTTTTTCATCCACCAACTTCGGGCATCTACCTTGTATTTCAAGATTATTTCCATGAGTTAAAAAAAAGAAAATGTAGGTAGTAATTAAGAATATACACAAGGACCAAAGATGTAGCTCAACAGGAGAACAATTACTTAGCATATATCAGGCCCTAATTTACACTGTATGCCACTTTTATTTATCCTTTTGTATAACATTGTAGGATTAAGGTTTCCCACTCATTTTATTTTATATTTTTATTAATTTTATTGAGAAACAAATAGCAGCAAGATAGTTTCAAAACAAATTAGCAAGACAGTTTCAATAATTAACACATTGCATACTGTTGTCTTCATAGTGGTTATAAAATTAATACTTGCAATAATCTTCTTTGACCAATGAAATAATACAGGAAGTAACATATCATTTATGGGCAAGACTAAGAGATTTGTGCATTTTGCTGTATTCCATTTAGTTATGGAAGAATAACTGATGCCTTAATTATAGAAGCATGTGTTGCAATAGAGCTTCCATTAAAATCACTTGCTGGTTGTAAATAACCAGAGCTTCTCATAAGCTCATGTTCAGCATGTCATATGAACAAAAACCTTTTTGTTGATTAAGTCGCTGAGATTTCAGACATTGTATAACTGTAGTAGATTCTAGATCACTCTCACTGGGACATTTAATTATATCTATATCAATAACTCTACAAGGGCAGACCAAATAGCTCAGTGGATTAAAGTGCCTGAAAACAGGTGCAAGGACCCAGGGTTTGGTCCCCAGCCTGCTGTGCCAGCCCTGCCTCCAGGGTGTACTGAGACAGCAATTGAGACTGGGCCTTCTGGCATGCATCTGTAATCCCAGCTTTTGAGAGGCTGTAAAGAGGTGGATCACTGTGATTCCAATCTAGTAGTGAGAACCTGAATACCCTATAGACGCTTTACAAAAAACTACAAAAAAAAAAAAAAAAAAAACTCTACTGACACTATAACAGTACTGATGGAGAGGCATAGGGTAGAGGAAGGTATTAACAAAAAAATCTTATGTTATTTGGAAATATCACCCATATATATGTTTAAGGAATTGTGACTAGTCACATTACTTAGACGATATAAGCTTCATCTAATAGAAAGAAGGTACTTATCAAAGAAAGTAGAACCTATTCATCAGGTTAAATGAAGTATTGAGGTGTAGAAAAAAGGTCAATAAAGAGAATTCAATTTCAGTGGGGGTAATTAGGACAGAACCTTCAAAGTAAAGCTACATCATAGATGGTGCACATTGGTTGAGTGATGCTTACATTATTCTGAATTATCAATTTTTTTTGGAAAAGGTAAATAACATTTGGTTTAGTTTTCTCTCTTGTTAAGACATTCACATTCATGTTGATTACTGTTATTCACTCTAATATTTACTGTTTTGTACTCTGTTTTGTGGAGTGATGCATGAAGTCTTCACACTACATTTTCTAGATTCCAAAGCCATGTGAACATTGATTGTGGGACATCTGCCACTAAAGATCCAGCTACCATCCATGAATCATCCCTCTTAGTAGCCTGAACAACTGTTTTAAGGAACTCTTGCCTAGAGATTTGGGTATCACCTTTGGATGGTCCACATCAGAAGTACAAGCATGAATCATATATAAGTTTCCCTCATTTTTTAGAACTATAGTGGCTTGGAGCATGTCAGCAAATCTTATCCAAAATGAAAGGTAAGTGGTTATATTTTGCACCTCTTATATTAAAAAAAGAAAAAAGACAGAACACTTTGGAATTGGGAGAGAATATAAGTGCCACATGAGTCTATTGCACCTATAAATTTATCGTGTAAATCAGTAAGGCTGCCATTTGAGTAGGCTACGGGTGAAAAGAAAGCCTTTGCAGCATCCAAGATGTTGTCAAGTTCATCAGATATTTGAAACTTTTAATCCAGAAGATCCAGTGATATTTGTGGTAAACAGAAAATGACATAAGTAGTTGTGGTAAATGGAGATACTTCATGAAGTATCAGGATAAATAGATCTTGAGCAAAGCCAAGTGCCCTGTAGATAAATGCTTTCTTTTCAAGAAACACTTAGATGTGGTGGAAACCAAATACTCATAACACAAAAAGTAGACTAAGAACTAAGGTACTTATAACAAGAAAGATGTTATCTACACCATTCAACCATAATTTTGAATATTCAAGGTAGGGTTACATCAAGTGGAAATGGTATGTAAGTTTCAGCATGCCCTGAAGGTATACATAAGCTACATGAGCAGTCAGCTCAAACTCTACTGCTTCATTACCTCTTTCTCAACAAACACAGTATGCCTTTGTGGAAACCTACCTATTCCTAGGAAGCTGGGAAAAATAAATTGAATGCTGGTTTATAATGATTATTCATGTTACACTGCTCTAATCAGAGACTCTTGATAGACAATGAAGGATAATCCCTACAATAGCCAATAGCTTTTCTACCTTTCATCAGTAGAAGAGTATGACCTAGATTTATTTATAGACAGCATGGCTAACAATCTGACTAGACAATCTGTGACCTGGAAACAACAGAATTGATAGTTTGGGGCAGGGAGTGGATGGGGAAAAGTTATGTAAATGGTGATTCCCCAAGTAGTAGATGATAAAGATAAATGGTTTTCTGGAACCTTGATTTTTGTTTTGTAAGATGATGCACAAACTGTCAGGGTGGCAGACATAGAGGCTACTCATAGATGGAACAACTCTGTCATTTTTCTCACAGATGCTACTCTGGCCATGAGTGTCAAATGTGACACCAGTAGGAAGCAACGCTTAGCTCCAAGCATTGGGGCTCCTAGAAGCTTTCTGGAGAAAAGCAGGCTGACTATATGAAACCATTTCCATTTTTAAAAAATCAAAATTTTTCTCACTGGAGTAGAATCTCTCAATGTGGATTTTCTTTCTATGGTAAGAAGAATTATGGGATACCTCCTAAGATCCTCCACCTCCTGATTACACCCAGTATAACATCTAAGACCATAAATATGATGAATTTCATTTCCACGATTAGTTATGTTTTATGTGACATTTAACTAAGAAACAGAGATAATAAGAGAGGATGTGGCCTAATTAAATAAGCCAGAGAAATCAAAGTTTGAGAAGTGTATAACACATCAATGCTGACTTGAAGATACAGCAGACCTCAAGGTAAGAAATGCTGGTAGCCTCAAGGAACTGATTCTAGCTTCCTACCCATATCCAACATGTAAATATAGACCTGAGTCCTATAGCCACAAGAGCTGAATTGATAGAAGTGGGATTGACAGTAGTTCCTGATCCTCTACCAATAATATCCAATAACACCTCTTTGGATTATTCTCTGTTAGAGATACAAAACCCAAAAGAAGCAATGTCTCTACCCAAAAAAGACTATTTTTATTTTATTGGAAACTAATTTAATTTTGTGATCTTTTTGTCTCCAATTAACACTGAATTAAAAGACAAGGAAGGCACAGGTTGAAGAAATTCTATTACTAAGGAAAGTTTGGGTTTTTCCTAACAAATGGGAGATTATATCTATAATTCAATGGACTTTACAACTCCACTTCACACTTGTGTACTCAACAGTAAAAACCCAATTTATAAAGGATTATCAAGTACTAAGATTGTTCAGGAATGAAGTTTGAGATCACTTCATATAAATACCGAATCAAACGATCAGCTAGAATTTTTTGGCTGCCAGTAAAGCAAGCATGACAGGGAGCACAAAGGAAGAAATCATAAATATTAAATACAACCTTGCAAGCAACTATGAAGATAAGAGAATAGCCATGCATATTGCTATGAATGCATTATTTGTCCTTTGTTCTTTCCATTATCATTTTAATGGTTATTTCAACCTTTTCTTGTTCTGTCAATCATCCAACATGTGTTACCATTACTTTGTATTAAATCTCCCATAGCAAGGAGGGTGAGCATGTTCAAAGCACAATAAATCTATATATGGAAATGTCACAATGAAGCCCCTAATTTGTATAATTAATACAACTATTAATTATAATTTTAAAAGTTCCTTAGAAAAAAATCTCCCACGGATTAAAACAAATAACTGCACAGTTGCTAAATAACAGATATCCAAACAATTGATAATGTGGGGAATTCTCCTATTAGTTGTATATTTGTAATTATGCACATATGAATGTACCTAGATAAATGAAAGCAGTACACTAAAATGTTCCAACTGTATTCCTTGAGGTGGTAAAAATACTGGTGACACTTATCATCTCTTTCATATTTTCTGGAACTTTATTTTATCACAAACATTATAAATTCAGTAATCCCACAAAAGAGAAAATGTTCAACTGATAAGGGAATAAGGGAAGGGGAAATGAGAAAGAAAAGGTGCATGAAAACAAGAAAAAACTCTTTAAAAAAGCTTTTGTAAATAAAGAGGGGAATGAGAAGAAAATATATCATGTGCAAGTATAAAATCCCTGTGATGTATGATGAAAGCGATCATTATGTATATCTAAAATGTAACAAAATCCTGTCCGCTTCTTGTACTATGGATAACCACTAGGAAGATAACAATGTAAAAAGTATTAATTATTGAAACTGTACTATAATTCAGCTTTAAAAAAAGATAGGTATACAGCTACATTCTCTTAATTCATTGAATAGACGCATCTGCTCTAATAGTGTTTGTAAATAGAATATCATGTATGCACTTTGTACAACAAAAAGCCACTATGAAAACAATATGCAATGTATTGATTATTGAATCTGTTCTACTAAATTTGATTTTAAACTGTCTTATTTGTTCTTCAATAAAGTTATGGAAAGTTAAAAAAAAGAAAATAATAGAAGCAAAACAGCATAAAATAATTGTAACAATAAAGTAAAAAATAAATGAAATGAAGTTAATAATCTCACAAGAGCAATGATCTTAATCTCTACAATATATTTTCTAGGAAATATTTTTTTTTTAATTTGAGGGCATTTCTTTGAAAAAATTTACCTGTCATCAAATACATAAACATTGCCCAAGTATATACATTTATAAACTCAACTATTGATTTAATGTAAAATCTTGAATATACACAAGACTAAACAGCACACATCTTCATTAAAATAATACACAGTAGACTATTGCTATATTGTAAAGTAACCTGCTATGGAATATATAATGTAACTGAACCTCAAATATAATGGTGAATGAAAGAATGAGGACACAAAAGAATAGGAAACTATAATTCACTTCGTATGACATTATAGAAGAGACAAGACTGAGGCATAACAAGCAGGAGCTACATTCTACCTTTAAAATCATTTTAAAATTAAAGACTAACTAAATCCTCCATTTAAACACCTTGCATGGTTTCTGTTTTGCTTAGGGAATTGTGACAGACATGATTCTCTCCTCCCCTTCTCAGATCTCAATCACTCTAGCTTTGGATTTGCATAATAGCTTTATCTTCCTTCTAAGCTATATATTTATTTTGTGCTGCTTTCTTTAACAAAAGAATAACTATACATTTTGGTATATGTGCTATACAACTGTACATATCAGTGGTGTCATATGGTGACACCTCAGGATTACAAGCACTATGAATGATGGTGAAAATGTGATAAACTTATGGTAAAAAGGAATAGTTGGTTTGGAGACTAAATGAGAGAAAAAAATGTCACATTCTTACTGGCACATGTATTTGAAATTGGGCATACCACAGGGATTTAAGCATGAACTTATAACATTTAATTTTATTTAATATATTTACTGCATAGGAAATAGGAGATCTGTTTATTTACCAGAATATAACTTTTTTCCTTCACCTAAAGATATTATTTTAAGAAGCCATATTATAAAAATTTTATTATGCATGTATTTTATAGAAGAAAGGTAGATATTTTTAAATTTCTGATGTTTTTATTTGGGACTAACTAAAGACAACATTTCAAGTTGGTTGCTTGATCTAATAAGAAAAATCACTTAATAAGTCAAGTTGCCTGTTGACAGATTATTTGATTTGTCATATATTATATTGTTTAAAGAAATAACTTCTAGTGGAAAACAATTATCTGGTATATAATAATCTTGTTTTTTTCAAATGAAATCAGAAGACTAGAAAATGAAAAAATTATGCAACTGTTCGGTAAGTTTATTGGCAATATGAATGAACGTGTATTTTGTTTACTCTGCAGAGACTTGAACTAATTGACAGGGAAATGTGAGGCCTGCTGACAGAACTGAATAATTGTCTTTGAGAAAAAGAGTCAAACAATTATTCATCTTCTGTGTTTCTTCCACATAGTGTTTATGATGATTGTTTCAACCTTGTGAAATTATTCATTCCCCAAAAAAGTTCAAAGCAGAGACTCTGTATACCTACTTTAATTCAGAATCTTAATTAGTAAAACAAGCAAATCTTTACCATTATAAGCACCAATGAATCAGGAACTCTCCCTTCATCTGAAAAGGTAATATGATTTAGTCACTATCTGTAAGAAAAGAGCTCTAAGGTTTTTAATGCTTTTTTTTTTATTTTGGTTTGTGCTTCTGTTTCATATTTCCAGAAGCATTTGAAAACTTTTTCTCATTCATCCACAACCCCTAGTTCTGTTTTCCTCTGGACCAATACATTGATTTGTTATGATAACTCTGTAGTTAGATACAAATTAATGCTAACTAGGCATACAAAAATCCCATCAACCTTAACTCCCTACCCCATAGCCAATAAGACTCTGTCCAATTATTTGCTCAGTTTTCTTTACTTCCCAGGAAACGTGGACTCTTTTGAGACTTAGTCCTGTTCCTCTCTGTATTTCCACCTCCTAGGTAATGTACTCAATACATGTTGGTTTGTAAGCTTCAGAGCAATGCTATTATCAGTGAGATAATACCAGATTTTTTTCCAGCAGGCTGATAAACTGACTTCTTGGACAAAAATAGGAGATGGAAATGTTTTCTTTAGTCCTTTCCTACATTACTGTTTAGAACAGTAATATTTAACAATCTTAATATTCAAATCCAGTATGTTATGCTTTACTTCTCTTAATGTGCAAGAAATGAAACCTATTATTAGACTAATGAAAAGTAAGGGTCAATAACTTTGATGAAATCATGCTCTCAAAAGTAAACAACCCTTCATTAAGTGTATTTAAATGTAATTTATTGAACAGGTTGTGTACTAGATGTGACTACAAAGATGAGTAAGAGATAAGCCCAAATATTAGAAAATGATACAGTCAAGTTGATCAAGCAGATTTCTATACCACAAGATACAGTTATCTGACAGGCTATTAACCCTGACTGAGGGTCTGCTGCCCGGAGGACTCAGCAACAGCATCCTAGGCTAAGTTTTAAAGCATAATAAATACTCAGGTAAAAAGAATAGTTTGGGCAATGACATAAAGAGCAGAAAGTGCATAGTATCAAGGAAGAAGGGCAAATATTTCTGTATTACTGAAGCATATTGAAGAAATGAGTGACAGAAGATCACATAAAAGACAAAGAATAACTGTATGACAGGGGCCAAATTTACACAAGTTGGAATTCGGAAAAAGGAGAGTTCTTGGGAAAGCAATGTTGGACTGCGTTTTCATTTCAAGATAGAACATTCAAAATTAAATGAGGATGAACTTAGAGAATATAATATTGAAATAAGGAAAGCAATATTAGAATAGTCTAGATGAAAAACTGTGCAGACTTGAGTTTAGAGAAAGGTAAGGTGTGTTCCAAAAGTATTTAGCAGAATTTGGTAGTTGATGGGAGGTGAGCTATGAAGAAGAAATTTCCAGGATTCCACTGGGCCAAATAAATGGAAAGGACATCTTGTAAAAGACTTAGAGAATGTACAAATGGAGAAGAGTTTTGGGGAAAAGATAAGAAGCCTTTGAATATACTAAACTTTAGATAATGATGACTTAGGAATAATGATTGGAATACTTGAAAGTTAGACACTATGTAAGTATTCCTCTACGATATTTTGGAAGTTGAAACATTAAGAGTAGAGATGAAGGGAAAATAGACAAAGTGTTAAGGGAGACAATGTCATAGAAGACCACAAGAAAGTAATTTGAAGGAGGGAATTATTTATTAACATATCAAATTGAGCAAAGGAGCCATGTTAGGTAAAAACTGAAAAAGTCGTATAATATTTGATAATTAGTAGGTTTTGTAAAGCATAAAAAAAAATTCAGCAAAGGATAAAGGTAGAAAGACAATTGCATTATCTTCATGGATAAATTTTAGGTGAAGAAGTGCAGACAAATGGCTTCTTGGCCTTTTTTAGTTTACATGACAAGAGGGATGATGGTTACTCACTTTGTTTTCTCATGAATTGTACATCTTGTGTCATATCCAAGAATTTTTGACCAATCCTGTCACATAGGATATTTTATGCATTTTTCTAAAAGTATTCCAATTCTAAGTTTTACATTCAGGTTTTGAATGTCACTTGAGTTAAGTTTTGCAGAAAGTGTAAATTTAAGTCAAAGATCTTATTGCTGTCTTATATGTAGAAGTCCAACTGTTTTGACACCATTTGTTGAGAAAACTCTTATTCTCTACTAAAAGTCTTTTCACTTTTGTCAAAATCTGGTGGTTGTACTTGTGAGGGTATACTTCTGAATTCTAGCCTGCTTTGTTGATTTGTCCTTTCTTCAATATCAGAGTATCAGGGAATAGGCAAAAAATAGAATACAGGAAGAAAATGAAAACTAAGATTTTGTAATTTGGGAAGTGAAGAAAGGTTGAAGAAATGGGAGGAGAATGGGGAGAAAAAGGAGAAATAAAGATGTACCATGCACAGGCACAAATTCTTATAGTGAAAATGAATATGTCAAAAGTATATCAATAATAAATTTTATATTTTTATTTTACAGAAAGAATAAAAAATAATAAAATGAAAAACAATAAAAAATACAAAACTTCACTAAACAGTATGATAGAAATTCAATAGTGACTGTTACACTGCATATTGTTGTCTTGGAATTAGCTGTTCAGATTATCAGATATAAGCATGGAAAATTGGTCCAAAATTTATAAAAGAAAGAAAAAAAATTAAGCATCAATTGTTCCTAACAATAAACAAGTGAAAACAGCAGAAAATTGTGGAAGCTATCCTGTATATATACATATATATTTTTCCCTTCCTTCTTTCTTTTTTTCTCCTTTCATCCTAGTTTTTCCTTCTGTTTGAGCAATTTCTTTTCCTTTCACAGTATCCATTATAGATTTGAGATTATTTACTCTTTCAGGTTGTTACACTAGAGAGATAATGTGATGCTTTACTTGTGAGTATAATCTCTCACTGCATCAATTTATCTATAAAAGCCTTGAGTTTATCTTTCTTTATAAGCGAGAAATAGTCCATTGTATACTCAAAAAATACCACATCTTTATTAGGTCCTCAGTTGATGGGTATATGGGTTGTTTCCAAGATTTAGCTATGAGAAATTGTGAAATTGTGATGTTATAAACATGGGCATATATATATATATATGGTATGATATTTTTGGTTCTTCCAGAAAAATACGAGAAGGGGAATTGCTGGGTTGAATAGGACCTCAAATCCTAGACTTTTCAGGAATCTCCACACTGATTTCCATACTGGTCGTACCACCCATCTACATTCCCAACAGTGGAGAAGGTTCCTTTTTCTCCATAGACTGTTCATTACTTGTTATTGGTTGATTTCTTGATGATAGCCATTCTTCCTGGGGTGAGATGGAATCTCAGTGTTGTTTTCGTTTGCATTTCTCAAATGATCAATGATGTTGAACACTACTAATTTTAAAAAGGAAAATTATATCACAGTATCTTGATTAGCTTTATAGCTTGTCTTATAATTGGGTAATAGTAAGTCCTCTAATGTTGCTCCTTATTTTGATAACTGTTTTGTCTATTCTAATTACTTTATCTTTCCACATATATTTTTATTTTTATGTATTTGGTATAGGGTCTCACTACTCATAGTGATCCTCCTGTTTTCAGCCTCCCCAGCAGTGGGATTACAGACATGCACTATCATGGCCAGTGTTGGTGGACGGCTTAGTGCCACTGGGAATGGGAAAGGGCAGCATGGTATGCAGCACTGGGGATCAAACCTGTGTTCTTGCACTTGTCTAGGTAGCTGCTTAGGCTACTGAGCTATCTCCATGGTCCTTTCCATACACATTTTAAAACAACTTGATGTTTTCAAAATACCATGAGTATCTTTATTGAGATTCTGTTGAATTCAAAAATAAACCTGGGGAGATCTGACATCTTAAAACTATCAAGGCCTTTGCACCATTAACACAATGTATCTCTTCATTAAATGTCTTTAACTGCCCTCTTCAGTGTTTCATAGTTTTCAGGTTACAGTTCCTGCTACATTTTATTAGATATAAACCTAAGTATCTCAATAATTCTGTACTTCATTATTATATTGAAATTTCTCATTGCTAATACATAGAAAAGCAATTTGTATTGTATCAGTCAACTTGTCAAATTCACTTAATAGGTCTCACACCTTCTTTGTAGACTGTGAAAATTTCCATATAGGCAACAATATCATTTGGGCATAGCAACAATTTGATTTATTTATAATCTGTTGTTTTTTTCCCCTTCTTCTGAAATTTTACAGTATAATATTTCCCAAAATGCAGTTAAGCAAAAGTAGGGAGAGTATGTTTTCCTTTTCTCCTTGTTAGTAGCTTGTCTTTTTATTTCCTTAACATGTTTCACAGAACAAATGCCCTTAATTTTGATGAGGTAAAATCTTTCAGTTTTTGACCATTTAATATGAGATTGGCTGTTGGTTTGTCATACATGGCTTTCATCACATTGAGATAAAGCCTTTCTATTCCTTTTTTTTTGGAACCAGGGATTGAACTCAGGCTCTTGCACTTGCCAGGGAAGTGCTTATTTCACTGAGCCATCTCCCGTGCCCCACTATTCCATTTTTTTTTTTGTAGAGTTTTATCATGCATGGATGTTGGACTTTGTCAATGATTTTTCTACTGCTATTGAGATGATCAAGTAGTTTTGCCCTAGATTCTGTTAATACAGTATATTACATTTATTGTTTTGCATATGTTGAACCATAGCAGCATCCCTGAAATGAGACATATTTGATCATGGTATATGAACTTTTTGATAATTTTCTACTCTCTGTTTGCCAGTATCTTATTGACATTTTTTGTATCTATGTTCATTAAGGAGGTTGGCCTGCAGTTCACTTTTTTGGTTTGATAGTTTTCTGATGTCAAGGTGATGATTCCTTCCAGGAACATGTTTTGGAATATTGATGACTTTTCAATTTTATTAAAGAGCTTGATGAATGTTGGCATTAGATCTCTAAATTTCTTACACAATTCAGCAGTGAATCTATCAGGACCTAGGCAGTTTCATTTTTGTTGTTGATACCGTTGGAACTTTTTAAATTACTTCTTCAATTCCTTTGACTGATACTGGTTTATTTAGAATTTTTATAGGATTTTCATTTAGCTTTGGTTAGTTCATTTGTATATAGAAAACTGTCCGTTTCTTCTGTGTTTTACATATTATTAGAATACAAGTTCTCAAAGTAGATATTGATGACCTTTTAGATTTCTGAATGATCCATTTTGTTCTGTTTTAATATTTATTCATTTTAATGAGAAAAAGAGCAAAAAAACAGTTTCAAAATAGGTTAGTAGAACAGTTACAATAATTAATACATTTCATATTGTTGACTTCATACTAGTTATTCACAGGACAAGATGCAGACATGATACCTTGTCTGAACAATATTAGAACAATCATTTCTTCTCATTGAACTAAGAGTAAGTAGCTCTATATCTATCCTAACCATTTTGTGTGTGTGTATATATATATATATATATATATATATATATATATATATATATATATATATATTCTCTAAAAAATGGTTCTTTATTTGTATCCCCCTTTATTGTTTTGTTTTGTAAGAGATGGGTGTTCCATTGCTGTTTAGAGAAGCTGTATTTGGAGGAAGTTTTAAAGGACCTTTTCATATCTGATGTCAGTTCAAATACTGTACATTTTGAATTCAGAAAAATAACCCAATATAGTGCAATATTCCCCTAATAGTAGTGGGTTATCAGCAGAATTGGCAATCATCAGAAGTTGCTGACTTGAGCCTTTTGCAGATCAGCATATTAATATGGCATTACTTATTATACCTTGTGCCTATACTTTCCTGCCAGATGGTTGAGACCACGTTAAAGGAAAACCTATTTAACTAAAAATGTAACTTTTCTATCGGACAAAGTCAGTCAAATCCCCTCAAGATTTATCCTGAAACCATGTACAGCGCCTTGTAGAACTTTTTGTCAGTGTTAGCCATGTGGATGAGTCATAACCATTGCTTGACCAATTTGCTCCCTGTGAAAGCCTGAATGTTTTCCTCCATGTAACTCTCATTAGGCACACTCTACATCATTGATCACTTTCCTCCGTGGCCCCATAATCTTCTTGACCAGAAAATTCAGGACACCACTGAGTTACAGGATGCCACAGCACGGGTTCTCTTATGTCCTGCATCCTCACTGACCTTGAAAGGCTAGGGCCAAAATATTGACTATTCTTGTAGCCCCTCTTTTTCTCTAATTTTTGGTCTGCAAACATTATGAGGGATCCATTTTTTTATTTTATTGAAGAAAAATAGCAATGAGATAGTTTCAAGACAAATTAACAGATTTGATAAACTAATACATTACAAACTGTTTTCATAATGTTTTGGTATTGTACAAAGTGCATACATGATATTATACTTACATTATTATAGCAGATGTCTCTAATCAGTGAACTGAGAGAGTGTAGCTGTTTACTTATCTTATTTTTATACCTGAATCATATCACAGATTCAATAATTAATACTTTCTACCTTGTTATTTTCCTAGTGGTTGTCCATAGTACTAGAAGTTGACATAATATCTTGTCCAACCACTATCAGTACAAATATTGCTTCTCATAGAATTATGCAGAAGCACAGCATATTTATCCTAACTGTACTGTTTATGCACACACATCATGATTCTTGCTTTGTATACCCCTTTTTTGGTCTAGACCTGTCAAAGATGGGCACTCCATTGTCATTAAATCAATTTAGGTGTCTGAACTCAGTGACACAATCCAGCATAGTACAGTATTCCACAATAATAGTGAGTTATCTGAAGAAGTTGTTGACTCTAGCCATTTACAGCTCAACTTATTATTATGGCCCCACATTGTATACCTCATTTTTATACTTTTCTGCTGGATGGTTAAGACCTAGATAGAGCAAGACCTATATACCAAAAGGTGTAGCTTTTGTTTCTGATGATGTCAGTGAAGTCCCTTCAGGGTTGATCTTGTAATCCTTGACCTTACTCTGTAGATCCTTTGTCTGTGTCATCCATGCGGATGAGTCACGGTCAATGCTTGACCAGTCTGCTCTCTGTGAGAGCCTGAGAGAAAGTTTTCTCTCCATGTCACTCTCTCAAGGCACACTATAGATCATCAATCTCTTTCATCTGTGGCTCCGTAATCTCCTTGATTAGAAAATTTGGGGCACAACTGAGTTTCATGATGTTACAGTACAGGTTCACCTATGTCCTAAGTCTTCACTGACCATGAAAGGCTAGGGCCAAAATGTTGGCTGGCCTTGTGGATCTTTTATTTCTCCAAGTTTGATCTGTGAACTTAGGTTGTTAGCTATCCAGATAAAAAGCTGATTAGTACCCTGCAGCATATACCGTTCACTTTGCCCTAACTATCTGACTCAATTCTTTGTAGTTGTTGTTGTACATTTTTATTTGTATATCTTCTTTTGACTTCTTATACTAGGGAGACTATATGATATTTGCACATGTGTGTCTGATTTATTTCACTTTCGAGTATATGTTCAAGTGGCATCCACTTAAATATAAATGCTTGAAGTTTATCATTCTTAATAGCTGGGTAATTTTCATTTATATAGAAATACATCTTTTTCAACCATTCCTCATGTGACAGACATCTTGGTTATTTCCAAGATTTTGCTATCACAAATTCTGATGCTATAAATAGGTACACATATATCCATTTTGATTTCACCCTTTTTATTCCTAACTGCATGGGATTGAGTCTTTCCTTTTCTTGACAACATTGCCTAAGGTTTTGTAGATTTTATTTAATCTTTCAAAGAACCAGCTATTAGTTCCTCAGTTTCAGGTTCATTAATTTCTGCTCTGATATTTATAATTTGCTCTTTCATACATGCTTTTAGTTTAATTTGATCATCTTTTTTATAACCTTGAAGTTCAGCACTGGGTTATTTATTTGAGCCTACTCTGTTTTTTGCTGTAGAAATTCATTGCTACAAATTTATGTTGTGTGACTCCTCTCATTGTGTCCAAGTATGAGTATTGTATTTGCATTACTTTTTTACTGTAGAAACTCTAATTTCTTCTTTATCTGTGACCTATTGGTTCAGGACATGCTATTTAATTTCCATGTGTTTATGTAGTTTTTGTGGTATATTTTCATTGATTTTAATTTTCATGACACTATGGTCTGATAATATGCATGGGATAATTTTAAATCCTTTGCAGTTACTTAAACATATTCTGTGAAATACTAGCTGGTCTATTTTGGGTAAAATCCTGTGTGTAGTTGAGAAGAATGTGTATTCCACTGTTTTGCAGTGGAACACTCTAGATATCAACTAAGTTCATTTGATCAAAGGTTTGGTACAGCTCTAATATTTCCTTGTTGATCTTTTTTGTCCAATTGATCTATCTATTTATGACAGTTGGGTATTGAGGTCTGTCATTACAATTGTATTAGTGTTATCTGATTTTAATAACTTTTACTGTTTTTTAATATAGTTCGATGTGCTGGTTTTGGATATATATTTTTTGGGGGGGATATATATATATATATATGATTGTTATCTCTTCTTGGGTTGCTCCCTTAGCAAGTTTGTAGTGACCTTTGTTTCTTCTGATTAGAATTGACTTTAAATGCACTTTGCCTGCAAGTATAGTAGCTACCCCTGATTTTTTTCTGCTATCATTTCAGCAAGTTCAGTTGGGTGATTTTTGATATCTTCTCAGTACCCTCTGCATTTGTGTCAGGTGAACTGGACATCTGGGATTATTTCTTGATATATACGATATTTTTCTTTTGTTTTCTCCATCAATGCTTTTAATTGATTATGATAGGTAGCTTTATTACTATATTTATAACTCTTTAGGAATGACTACTTTTCAGATTTGTATTCTAGGCATAGGTAAATTTGGTTTTTTTGAGTCTATCTCAAGATTCTGACTCTTCAGCTTATTAGAAAGGATAGGTTGCTCTTTGGCCCAGCACCTAAATTCTTTGGTACTACACTATGGTACTATCTATGACAACCTGTCAATCTTGATATTGACATACAAAGAAGAACAATTCCTGTTGTCAGATGAGGCTTAAGGTATTCAGCCTGTAACATACTAGGTGTGCCTTGCTGGCCTGATTTCAGCTCCCTGACCCTGGATATCTCCTGCATTTCTTCTTTGCTCAGCCATTGTGAGATGTCACCAGTGCTACCCTAAGACGAAGTTAATCTATAGCTGCTCTGAGTCCTGGATTCAGTTGGCCTCCTTCTAAAATGGCATCTGACCAAGCACCTTCTCCAGGGGACATAATAGATACTTGGACTGGAGTCACTCAACAGCCATTGTATCACACAGCATCCACTGCCCCATTCCAGTAATGTGTTTTTCCATAGAGGCTTCTAGAGCCCTTCATTGTGTCTCTGTAGACTAAATCCCCCTCTTGTGCTCTGAGCCAGAAGCTAGGTAGAAGTGTGATTTGTCATGTGATCTTTCTGCATTGTTGCCTGTCTCTTCACTTTCTCTGTTGGCTCCAATTTTCCCTTCATGTCCTTCCTGGGCCCCAGAGATTCACCTCTCTCTTTTGATTCCCCAAGTTGTTATCTTGCAGCATCTGAATTCCACATCTCAGAGAGGTTTACTTGCTGCTATCTACTGTTTTTCCATCTTTTAAGAAGTCCTCTATTTCTTGAATACTGTGAATAATACTGAAATGAACATGAAAATACAGATATTGCTTTGATAAACTGCTTTTAATTCATTTGGGTATATAGCCAGCAGTGGGACTGTTGAAGCTTATCATAACTCAATTTTTACATCTTTTGAGGAACTTCCACATAATCTTCCAAAGTGGCTGTCCTAATTTATGTTCCTATCATCAATGTTTAAGAATTACCTTTTCTCTATATCCACACACACACACACACACACACACACACACTTAATTTCACTTATGTTTTGCTAACAGTCATTTCAGCAGGTATGATGTAATATGATTTGTGCTCTTAATTTACATTTTACTGATGATTGAATGTATTGAAAATTTTTTATTTGTTCTCTATTTGAAACTTTTCTTTCTTATGAGAAACATTTATATCATTCACTGATTTATTAATTGTTTCATTTATTTTGTTTCTGCCTTATTCCACTCTCTTTTACTGTAAAAAATTGCCTAAGGTTGCCTAAGTCATAAAGGAATGTTTATTTAGCTTACAGTTCTAGAGGTTCATGAGCATGATGCTGGCATCTGCTCAGCTTTTATGACAACCTCATACCAGATGGTAACACAAAGAATGGCAGGGAAGCATATGGAAAAGATCAAATGGTGAGACAGGAAACAAGAGAAAACTGAGATAATCAAACTTGCTTCACAGTAACTCATTCTTATGAGAAATAAACTACTCTGTAATACCTTCATTTATACTGTCCCATGGTGGTGGACCATATTCTAACCACTTTCCCACTAGAGCACACATGTTAATTGAATTTCTGCCTCAGTGCTGAGATAGTATAAACAGGTTTCCAGCAAAACAACCTCTGGGCACACTCAAGCCATAACCAGATCATGTAAATCATTATTAACTTGTCTACATTCATTGTACATTTGTATATTATCTTTTTCTGAGACATATGATTAAAAATATTTTCTTTCAGCACATGGGTTGTTGGTTCACACTGTTGTTTCCTTTGATCTGGAGAAGCTTTTTAGATTAATTCAATCCCATTTGTCTACTTTGATTTTTCTGCCTGTGCTTTAGAGTCCTACCCACCAAAATTATTGCTTACACCAACAGCAGAGATTTTCTCTATTATTTTGTTAGCTTTACAGTTTCAGGTACTACATTTAAACATATTAGTCATTTTATTTGATATTTATATAACATTATAATATCCATCTAATTCTTCTGAAATTGAGATCCAGTTTTTATACTTCATTAAAGAGACTGTATTTTTCTCAACATTTATATTTGGAACTTCTGCCAGGGATAAATTGACTCTAAATACTCAATTTTATTACTAGACTTTCTATCCTGGTCTACCAGTGGTATGTCTTTTGTTATACCTCTAACACATTATGCCTTAAGAAACTAGAAAAAGTGAAGAAATAAGGGCAAACCTAGTAAAAGAAATAGCAGACATTAGAACACAATAAACAAAATAGACTAGAAAAACATAGAAATAACCTTAGAAATTAGTATGTGTCTTTTTAAAAGAAAAATAAAAACAAAATGGACAAATCTTTAGATGAACTAACTGAAAATAGAATACAAAATCATAAATAAAAGATGAGATTTACAACTGACAATATTAGAAATTAAAAGAATCAGAGGAGACTACTATGAACAATTATTTATAAACCACAGAATTAGGTAACTTACAAGAAATGGATGAATTCCTAGAAATAGGTAATCAAGTAAGACTAAATAATTAAGAATTAAAAATATGAACTGGTCAATTGTTAGCAAGCAAGATGATAGAATCAGTAACTTAAAAGTCTTCCATCAAAGAAAAATCCAAGGCCTAATTTTCATTCATCCTATAATACATTTGCATATATGGAAAACAAAGGAAAATCTTACTTTTAAAAGCCAATTTTATTTTGTGCAGATACTCACATGTGTCGATAGTGAAGAGATACATTGGTACATCTTCTTCTTCACTTCCTTTCCTCCTCTCAACTATTTACTGCAGTCCTGAAAGAGAAGAATATTTTATAAGAACTGACTTTTCATTTACTTTTTTATACCCACACGAAAAATACATGAACTTGGAATTTGGCATAATTTTAGTTTTATAAATGTGAATTTACTTTATTGTTTTGTACTCCACTTTATATTATTGACAGTAGTAGTGCCTTGAACTAAATATATAGATCAGGGGCTGGAGATATATATCAGTGGATATATATATATATATGGAAATATTAAAATACAGATAAACATGGTCTTACAAGCAAGATGACTTAAAAAATGTCATAAATTAGAATTAAGATTTCAAAAAACTCAGCATTTGCCTGGCAAGCATAAGTGCCTGAGTTCAAACCCCAGTTCTTCCAAAAAAATTTCAAGAGTCATTTTTAGGATACTGAGGTCATTGAAAACATTTTGAGATGCCATCTTATGCCAGAAAGAACGGCTATCATTAAGAAGTTAACCAATAGCAAATTCTGGACAGGCTGTGGGGAAAAAGGAGCACTTCTCCACTATTGCTGGGTACAACTATTATAGAATTCAGCTTGGAGATTCCTCAAAAAGCTAGTATTGGAGGCTGCATTCAAGCCAGGTAAACCCATCCTACATATTTTTCTGAAAGAACTGAAATCATCATCCATAGCAGCATATGTGCACCTATGTTTATACCAGTGCTATTTGTCACAGCTAAATCTTGGAAACAACCCACATGCCCATCAACTGAGGAATGGGTGGAATAGATGTGGTATTTTTACACAACTGAGTATTACTCAGTTATAGAAAAAAGATAAATTCAGGGCTTTTGTAGATAAACGGATGCAACTAGAGACTGTACTGTTTAGATCAGACCCACATGTGCAAATATGCTATTGTCCCGCTAGTGTGAGAACCTGAAAGAATAAATAACATTTAAAAGGTGTAGTAGATACTATAAAAGGGAAAACATTTGTTCAATGGGAAAGAAATTGGGATGAGGAAAAGACAAAAGAATGGAAAAAGATATATTTATGTATATATCCAGGATAATTTGGATAACTCTACTGCGGATTGCTGCTGGTCTTTTGAAAGGAGCAGTTAATGATTAATTTTTTTGTTTTTTTTTTCTTATATTTTTCTTTTTAATGTCTTATAACATTGTTGTTGGTTTTTTTTGAAACCAATTTTGCACATTTATATGTGATTACCCAAACAACTAATTTGAAGGTAATATCATGCAATGCAACAACCATTGGTGAACTTCTATTACTTTATTCCTATTACTAAAATTTTGTGTTGTTTCTAATGCCACTTTTATTACTATGTTGTATTCTTTAGAAAAAATAACACCTGCAGTACAGGGTTTCAAGTTAAATCCTGAGAGTACTTGACTGACCTTATCAGATACAAAAATTACATCTCTTGTTTTATAGGTCTTACTTTATCTTGGTCTTAACTATCCAATGAAGTATAAAAAGTAAAGCCATATTAATATGCTGAACTGTAAAAGGCTCAAGTCAACAATTTCTGACATTGCCAGTCCTACGGAAAATCCACTACTATTATCAGCTACTGGACTGACTATATTGAAATATTTTGCTGAATTCATGCACCTACAATATTTAAATGACAATGGAATACCCTTCTCTGACAAAATTAAACAAAAATGGGGATACAAATGAAGGACCATTTTGTATCTGTATATTCAAAATAGGATAGATATACAGCTACTTCTCTTAATTCAATGAGAAGAAAGATTTGTACTAATAGTGTTTGTGGACAGGATATCATGTCTGCATCTTGTATTATGAATAACCACTAAGAAGACAACAATATGCAATGTATTAATTATTAAAACTGTCCTACTAATTGGTTTTGAAACTGTCTCATTGCTATTTGTTTCTCAAAAATGTTTTTTTAAATTGCCTTTAGTAATTTTCTTTTTTTTTTCCTTTATTTTAGGGAAGGGTCTACAGGGCATCCAGGGTTTCACTAAGAGATTGGATTTGTAGGGGCCAGGGAGATGGCTCAGTGAAATATGCGCTTCCCTGGCAAGAGCAAGGGCTTTACTTCAATCCCTGGTTACACCAAAAAAAAAAAAAAAAGAGAGATTGGACTCACAGTGATTCTCTTGTTTACAGCCCCCCAAGTGCCAGGATTACAAGTGCATGCCACTACACCCAGTCTCAATCACCATCTCAGCACATCGCAGGGTGGAGTCAGCATAAGCATTCCCAGGGATAGAACCCCAAGCCCCTAAGCCTGCTTACAGGCACTTTAATCTGCTGAGCTACCTGGCTGGCTCTGCCTTTAGTAGCTTTCTATGGCTTGCTTTGAAAGATGCCCTTTTGCTAGCTCTTGCTTTCTTTAACCAAAAAAATATGAGCTAGTTAAGATGCTAGCTTTACTAGAAAGACATGGTCACAAATGAATTTTTAGTCACTAGATTGTCCTTATAGAAAACAAACCAATTGCCAATTGTGTGGATATTTAGATATTTTATGGTTTCAAATGATATCAGCTTACATTTGCATAATTTACACTGATTTTTTAAAGAATCCTGTTCTCACTTGAGCCTCATGGCAACTGTAAGAGAAAGGAGTTCCTATATTGCAGGTAAAAATATCAAGGATTAATTTAGCTTATGGTTTGCCTAACATTAAAGATTTCTGAACTTGAGGTTAGGCAGAAGGTAGAGCTCTCTCATTTCTAATTTAGCTGTCTTTCTAAGTACACCACACCACCTTATTATTCAATACATTCTGGTGAATTTGTGATTTTCCTCATTTTTTATGCAAAATCAAATTTCATGTAAGTTGTAAGAACATAATTTATGTAGCTAGCTCTATGAATAATTTTGATGTGGATGACCCAATGAAAAAAAGTTTGTTACTGAAAATATATATATATATATATGCATATATATATTTAATATATTTAAATATATATATAATTTATATTTAAATATATATATAATTTTGCTCTTTGAACTTGTGTATTCAGATTAGTAATTTAGCAAGTATCAAGTTTTAAATCTTTATTGTTCAAACTGCCAGAAAACTGCTACCCTAAAAGTCACTGTATCAAAACTACCAACCCTTAATATTTACAAATGTTATGCTTTCAAAAATGTTGTCTTACATTTTTATAATTTTCACTAATTTTTAAATACATTTTATTATTTAAAATATGAACATATAAACAAAATAAATAGCAATGCTTTGCTTATCTTGGTCATAATCTTCTATGGAATAAAAATAACTTTGTTTTGTACATATTAAACATAGCCACATGCTAATGGATAAAGCTTGATAATTATGTACTCATACAGGAACTTTGCAAATAAGTGATCTTGAGAAATAAGAAAATACTATCAACCAGGCAAGGTGGTATTTTTACTCCCAACACTCAGGAAGTGGAGGCAAGAGTAGTGTTGCAAGTTCAAGGCCAGCCTGGGCTATATAGTTAGTTCAGGGCAGCCTAAATTATACAGCAAGTCCATATCTCAAAAGACAAAAAGGAATTAAGGAAGGAAGGAAGAAAGGCAGGAAGGAAGAAAGAAAGAGAGAGAGAGAAAGAAAGAAAAAGAAAGAAAAGAAAAGAAAGAAAGAGAAAGAAAAGAAAGAGAAAGAAAGAAAGAAAGAAAGAAAGAAAGAAAGAAAGAAAGAAAGAAAGAAAGAAAGAAAGAAAGAAAGAAAAAAGGGAGATAGGAAGGGAAGGGAGAAGAAAAGAAAAAGAAAAAGCTATCAGTTTTTCATTCACTGATTCTTTCCTTTTCTATAAAATTCCAAATTCTAAAGAATGGACGAATTTATAATTGTATAACATGGGGAAAAGTACATGTTCTCAAACTAGGAAAGCTATATTGCTTCAACGAAGCTTAGAAATAACACATTGTCCTAAAAATAAGGTTCCTGAATTATAAAACATATAATGAGTCAACTTAGAAAGTTGTCATGAACTGCCACAGGGTCAGTAGTTTCCCACCACCAAATGTTACGTTTTAAGTGTGGTTGTCCCTATATTTTCATAGTCTATGCACACTGCTTTCACTCTTCCCCTATATTTGTAAAATGCTTTTTATTTTCCAGTATTTGTTTTCTTTATCTTATACTTTAAAGTATATTGCATACTCATATCATGTAAAAGTGGAATAAAAATTACTGATAAGTAGTTAATGATCCAATACTTAGAGGTGGAATAGTGGTTGATTAGAGAAAGTCAGCACAAAAGAAGTTATGTTGCAAGACAGTCTTAAGGAGTGTAAAGGGCAAATGTGGGAAAGAAAGCAAAAGAAAGAGTATGTTTCTTTAGACAACTAAAGCATAAAGTATGCTGGGATGTAGATAAAAATTTGAAGATAAAACTAGATTCAGTTCATCATATATCATCATTTTAGACTTCTGTATCATTTGTTACTGTAACTTTAAAGAATATATTTAGATGTTCTTTCCCTTTTCCATCACCTGTTAAAAGTCTCCCTTGCACATGTTTTTTTCTCCCTTAGTTTTCCTACTTTCTATTTACTTTATCCTCAATTAATATAACTTCTAATGCTTTATAAAAATTGACATTTCCAAATGTATCTTTTTTCCATCCCTTTGCTTCGCACTTTCTAGTATCATTATATTTGAAAAGACTTTCTTATAAATAGCTTATATTTGGGTCATGTATTTTAGTCCACTCCACAGTGTCTTTTAATTGTTATAGACCACTTATATTTAATGTAATAATTAATGACTATGAACATGTTAACATCTAAGTCTGCCTTTTTGTGTACTATTTGTTGCCCCTGTTTCTAACTTCTCTATTTTCTTTTTCATGCCTCCCTCTGAGACAAATATTTCTGACTATTTTTATTTTATCCATATTTTAGTGAATTTTCTTTTAAAGTTATTATGCAGTTACTATTCATGTTATATTACTGTATAGCTTCTCACATTTACTGCTGTTATGATTTTGCCAATTCAAGTGGTTTATGTGTAGAGCATACCCCAAATGGAGTAACTCAGGTAAGACCAACTAAACACTTGTTCATACAAGTAACCAAAGATGAGAGTAATAAGACATGTGAAAATTTACTGAATTAAACGAGACAAATCAGTGCACAAGAAATGAGTGACATGTCAGATTGCAGGACAGCACCTGAGCAGCTCCTCACTCATAGTCCACTCCAATGTACTCATTTTGACACCTGCTCAGAAAACTTCCAGGCAACAAACTCCCAGCTTTCTCCAACCTCAACGTGACACTTTTCCTGCCATTTATGGTACTCATCTTGATATTGTCTGCGTCCTTTACCTCAACCTTCTGTGACTAGTTAATTAATTTGATACCTGGCCACTTGCACCAACTCTACAAACTCCTATAGACTTTACCCTTTATGAATTCCCGTAGAATCTATATGCTGTACACATCACCAAGGTTACTTCCTGTAGCCTAAGCATTATTGTTTGAAAAATGATTTTTGATTTGAGTGTTAAGATAACTGAATGTTAAGATATTACTGATTAACGCACATGTAACACTTGAAAGAATTAATGACTGTGACCTCCTCTTATTAAGAAGATTTTGCATGTAAAAGAAATTACCAGGGCCGGAGAGATGGCTCAGTGCAATCAGCACTTCTCTGGCAAGCACAAGGGCCTGAGTTCAATTCCTGGTTCTGAAAAAAAAAAGAAAGAAAGAAAAAAGAAAAAAAATTACCAACAAATTGAAAAGGCAACCCACAGATTTGGAAGAAATCTTCACAAATAAGAATTCAGACAAAGGTCTGCTCTCTAGAATTTATAAAGAACTAAAACACATTAGGGCCCCCAAATTTAAAGACCCAGTCCAGAAATGGGCATCCGAGATGAATACACACTTCTCAGAGGATGAAATTAAAGAAGCGAATAAATATATGAAAAAATGCTCCACATCACTAGCCATCCATGAAATGCAAATTAAAACAACACTGAGATACCATCTCACTGACTGCACAAAGAATGGCTATCAAAAAATCATCATCCGACAACAAATGTTGGAGAGGCTGTGGGGAAAAAGGAGCCCTTCTTCACTGCTGGTGGCAATGTAGACTGGTGCAAGCATTATGGAAATCAGTGTGGAGACCCCTTAAAAAACTAAGACTGGAAATCCCATTCAAATCAGCTATGCCCTTACTTGGAGTTTTCCAGGAGGATCTGAAAACATCATATCATAGTGATATATGTGTACCTATGTTTATAGTATCACAACTTGTGATAGCCAAATCTTGGAAACAACCAAAATGAAGTCACCTGAGGAATGGATGAAAAAGATGTGGTATTTTTATACAATGGAGTATTGCTCAGTTATAAAGAATGATAAATTCGAAACCTTCATACTTAAGTGGATGCCACTTGAACATATACTCATAAGTGAAATAAGCCAGACACACATGTGTAAATATCACATAGTTTCCCTAGTATAAGAACTCAGAAGAAGAATTACAAAGAGAAGGTTATAACACAATTAAAAGGAAAGCAAGAACTTGAAAACTAGACAATGAAGAGAGAGCAAGAAGAGCTAGGAAACAAAGTCATACAGTTATATATACAAAATGGGTAAGGCAATGATCCTGAGAATCTTCAGAAGATTTTTGAATCTAGCAATTAATTGAAAAGATTCTCACCCTGACGAACTATACATCCTAATACCTGTGAACTAAGCAACTGCAGTGAAAATGGCAATTTGTAATACTAGGCTCACGCTTGGAGTGCCTGTCATTCCGGTCTTCTGAATAGAGCTGCTTGTCATGACACACTGGTTACGCCATGCTGCCTCGTGAGTAGATGTTTGTTTAAAAAGGAGGAGGCTTGTGAATGAAGGCAAGAGAGAGGAAAAAGAGTGATGCAGGGCTGTCCTGCTACAATGCTGTATATGGTTAGATTTCTAAACTTATGTATAAACATATATCATTGTTTATTCGTATTTTAAAATATATTTTAATTTTAAAAATTTTTTCACTTTATATTTTGTAGGGACTTATAATGTATGAATACTTGATGAAAAATACCTGTTCCATGTTATGCCTAAGATGTTTGACATTCAGACAGATAGTGAGGTTAAGCTCAACAGCCTAGGTTGTATGGTAATAACAAGCTTATCTTCTGGAGGGTTAACAACCTAAGTTTGCAGACCAAAAATTAGAGAAAAAAGGAGGACCACAACAACAGCCAATATTTTGGACCTAGTCTTTCAAGATCAATTAAGACTCAGGACATATGAGAACCTGGACTGTAACATCATGCAACTCAGTTGTGTCCCAAATTTTCTGATCAAGGAGATTATGGGGTCAAAGAAAAAGTGATCGATGATGTAGTGTGCCTAAGGAGAATCACATGGAGAGATAACATTCTCTCAGGTTTTCACAGAAAACAAACTGCCCAAGCAATAGCAGTGACACATCCATAAGGCTGACACAGATAAAGGATCTACAAACTAAGGTTCAGGGTCTCAGGATAAATCCTGAGGGGATTTGACTGACCTTAGTCAGATACAAAAGCTACAATTCTTGTTACATAGGTCTTACTTTACCTTGGTCGTAACTATGAAGCAGAAGTATAAAAACGACGTATAAGAAGTAAAGCCATATTATCATGCTGAGCTGTAAAAGGCTCTAGGCAACAACTTCTGCCATTGCCAGACATACAGAAAACCCAATACTATTATGGACTACTGGACTATTTTGGAATTTTTTTTTTTTTTTTTGTCTTTTTGAGACAGGGTCTCACTATGCAGTTCAGGCTGGCCTTAAGCTCACTTGGTAGCTCAGGCTGATCTCGAACTCACAACAATCCTCCTGCCTCCGTCTCCCAAGTGCTGGGATTACCTGCGCCACCTGCCCGACTATTTTGGAATATTTTGTTAAATTCACACCCCTATATTTAAATGGCAAAACTAAACAAAAAAAGGTGATACAAATGAATGACCATTTTGTATCTGTAGATTCAAAATAATTAAGACAGATATACAGCTACATTCTCTTAATTCAGTGAATAGAGTGATCTGTTCTAATAGTGTTTGTAAGTAGAGTATCATATCTGCATCTTGTACAGTAAATAACCACTAAGAAAGCTATATGCAATGTATTAATTATTGAATCTGTCCTACTAATTTGATTTGAAACTGTCTCATTGCTATTTGTTCTTCAATAAAATTATGGAGAGAAAGTTATTACTGATTAGTGATTAAGATTGACATGGAACAAAGAACCTATAATTGCAATGGTCAAGACTACAAAAGAAATTTTTAGTACTCAGTGAAGTAAAGCTGAAAAAACTGTTGTACCTCAATGTATTAACATTTAGTCAATGTTAGAGTTGTAGAAAAACACAAATGTGACAGTCATTGCTGGCAATATATATACATATATATTATATGTGTGTATATATACACACATATATATGTATATATACATATAATATATATATGTACACTTATGTATCATATATTATATGTATATATACACATAATATGTATATATATATATGTCCTCTGCATACATTGAGAAACATTAGTGTCACAATTTTATATTTATTTATTTATTTACTTATTTTTGATGGAACCAGGAATTGAAGTCAGGCCCTTGCACTTTCTAGGGAAGCGCTTATTCCACTGACTCATGTCCCTGGCCCCTAGTGCCACAATTTTAGTTTCAACTATAAAACAATTTTAGGAAATTCAAGGAGAGAAAGTCTATACTATTTTTATCAATACTTTTGCTTCCTTTATTATGTCTTCCTACCTGTTCCACTATTTCTTCTTTTATTATTTCCTTTCTGTTTAGAGAACTTCCTCTAGTCATTCTTTTAGGGTAGAGCTGCTCAGAAAATGTCCTAATTTTCCTTCACCTGAGGACATCTTAATTTAGTATTTATTCTTGGAGGACACTGTGCTGAGTATAGAGTCCTAACCTGACAGTTCTTTTCTTTCAATAGTTAAAAAATTATTTTTGTGGTTTTCTATTTTTTTTAATTTTGTTCATTGTGGTAAAATACATTTCATATAAAATTATCATTTATGTCATTTGTAATTATAAAATTCAATCATATTAAGTATATTCACAATGTTGCATCCCCAGTATCCATTTCCATAATATATCCATTACCAATAAATCACGAATCTTCCCTTCCTTTGTACTTGGTAACCACTACTGTACTTTAATGTTGTCAGATAATTCTGATATCTCTGTTATCTTGCTGGCATATATTTTCTTATATCATTAAGTTTAAAATCTTCCTGATTCTTGGTAGAAGTAAATTTAAATGAAATGTAAAACATTTTGAGTACTATTATGAGGTTTTGTATGTTATATGAACCATTTAATTGGTTTTCTGTGGTATTCCTCTAGTAATCTAAACAGGGATGCTATTTTCTTTCAGCTGGGTGTGGCAAAAGGCTAGGGTACCAATTCAGCTTTATTGGTACTTGAAACTGGACCTTTTCATTACTCCTAGACAGAAAAGGTTATACAAACTACAGTACAGGGTCTTCTGATAAATCCTGTACAGTTTTTGGAGTTCTGATCTTTGTGCTTGCTTCCACTAATATTTCCTGGTTGGGACAGTATTTTAATACTTACTGTTAACATCTGATTTCTGTTGATACTGTGGATTGAGTGTTGGCCTCATTAGTGCTGGGCAGTGTTCTAAGTCTTGGCTCTCAGAAACTCCTCTATTAGCATCAAAGGCACTCTTGTGACTATCAAAGGACTCCTCTGTTACCATTCCAGTGAGTAGAGGAACATTCCATTACTGCTGAATGGAAATAGAGTCCACTGGTGTTCAGGGGGATGGAAATAAAGTCCAAACACCCCTGACATTCCAAAGGAATTGGAAGGTAATTACTGAATGGGAAAGATATAAGTTTTAGTTCCTATTTGGTCTTCTCTTACAGTAACTACCATGGCAGAGGTATGGAAATGCCCTGGTATATTACTAGGAGTAACAAAAAGGTCCACTTTCAAGTATCGAGGCTTCCTACTTTGGCAGTGTTCACATGGGTGGGAGTAGGGGCATAGTTTAATCTGTAGGGTCAGGCAGAAGGAACAATTACTGCATTAATGTTTCTGTCTTGCTAGTGTATCCTCTTTTTGGTCATTTTGCTGGATAGTGCAGGCTTTTCTTCAGCCTGTACATTTATATCCTTGGAGTTTCTAGGTTCTTGGCTTCTTTTGGTTTTAAGTCTGTAAAGTATCAGGCAAAAATTAAAAAAACTTAAGTTACACACTTCCATACCATTCCTTGGGTATGAGTTTCCGTAACAGTCTGTTTTCTTCTCTTCATCTTTCAGTCTTTTTATGTATAATTTCCAGGGATTTTAATTAAAGTGTTTTTATTTGTATTTATTACAAAGTATAGAGAAAACATGTCTACCTTCCTAGAAGTAAACATACTTCCTTGATTTAAAATTAGAATCAATTTCTGACTGGCTTACAAGTTTTTTAAAGTGTGGATTTGTATGTACAATAGTGAATTTTATTTTGGCATGTGCATATGTATACACCATACTTTGATCATTTTCATCCCCATTATCTCCCGTTCCTGATCCACTTCTTCTCTAATACTGTCCATTCTGTTCTTATCATATTACTTCTCTCTCGTCCACATTTGAGAGAAAACATGGTATTTGAGTCTGGCTTATTTCTCTTAACATGATGATCTCCAATTTCATGAATTTTTCTGCAAAGGACAGGATTTTGCTTTTCTTTAAAATTCAATAATATTCAATCATGCATATATATTACATTTTCTGTACCATTTATCTCTTTATAGGTACCTAGGCTGTTTCCAAAGCTTAGCTAGTGTGAATTGAGTCACAATAAATATGGGTTTGCAAGTATCTGTAAAGTACATTGACTTTAATCCTTTTTGGGAATATACTGAGCACTACTCATATAGGTGGACTGTGTGGTTTACACACAATTCTTCATTGCTTTTCATTGCATTCCAAAATAGTTATTAAAAGGTCTATATGTTCTCTTCCCTCCAGTTCCTGGCTATTTCTCTAGCTTCTTTTCATGCCCTTTGCCCGCTAATTGCATTTCTGCTCCATAATCCCCTCAAATTATTTATGCTATTGGGACTGGATTAAGCACATATCCAACTAGTAAATACAATGGAAATGGTACCAGGACCTGGTACACAGTAAATATTTAATAAATGTTAGTTAAATGAATGGAGACAAACGTTATACACACAAATTACATTGCCATCTTCAAATCTAGAGAAATGTATGTCTGTTAATTTGGTATAAATGTATTTTCATACTGTGAAATATACCATAATACTTTGTAATGTCCCTGTCATTTCACTTTACACATTACATAAAAAAAATCCATTACATGCTTGTTTTATTTAGGTTATTGAGGATAGCAACCATGTTTTACTCATTTTTTATCTACAGTACCTAGCACAAGGAATACACAGAATATATGCTCATGTTGAAATATCAATCAATAATAGCTTACATTGTGCTTCAAAATATATGAAATATTTCCACAACTAACAAACTGAAATATTTCATTACGTCCTTAAAATAACTGTTTATTTGCAAAATCTAGAAAATGTCAAAAGCAGTGACACTTTCCACTCTTTTGTGACACAGCACCTTATCAATAGAATTAGCTGATTTATTCCATGTATGAATGTCCATAATTAGCCAATCTTCCTAGAAGTAAAAAAAAAAAAAAAAAACACCTCACTATCTTTAGAGAAAAATTCTTCCTTTACCACTCCCTGTTTTTTTGTTGTTTATTTGTCTTTCAATTATTAGCTGTGATGGATTAACTAATGGTCAACTTGAATGGGAATGTCCAGCTGAAAGAATGAGTCAGCAAGGTTCTGGAAAAGGAAATACCACCTGAGGATCATTGCCAAAGGCATAAAAAGAGAACTGGAGGGGAAGATGGGAGGTTGCAGATTTGTTGTGGCTGGTTTTCCTGATACAGACTCAGCTGTTCTCATCATTGGAAGGATCTCCATTCCTCACTATGGAAAGCAATGACTGGTCTTTTCAGGGGAGCTCTGGTCTTTGTTGCTTTCTTGCTCCAGGACAGAGCCTTCACCTCACTGGCCCAGACTGTCTAGCTTCTACCTCTGGCAATAGGGTCTTCCTGGTGCTGATCCTTGACACAGAATTGCATGAGATACTGTGTGCTCCAAACTTCTGACTGCATTCATGGAGGATTATCACTCCATAGGTCCATAGGCCTTCGGCTTGACTTACGCAGGACATTCTCTTGTACTCTTTTGTATTTGACTTTATGGATGAATATTATAATATACTCCTATAAATGTATGTGTTCTGTATCAAATCTATTCCCTTGCAAATTACTGACTACAATATTAGCCAAAGATTAAATAATTGGTCTTTTATCTTAAATACCTCATACATTAATTTTTGTGTGTGTGGTATTGGGGATTGAACTCAGGACCCTGTGCTTGCCAGGCAGGTACTTATTCTGCTGAGATATCTCCCCATCTCCCCAGCGCTAAAACTTTTGATATATCTATAGAGGTTGACCACTTACCTTATAAGAAGAGCCTTTGATATTATCTATTATCTAAAAAAAGAGTCAATTTTTCCAATTCAGATTGGCCACTACCAAATAAGCACTACTATGTAAGCATCACTACTAAATATTCAGATGAAAATGGATCTTGAACATGACAGAGTATTCCAAATCTATGTGATTTGTAATTTTTTTGTGGCTGGCTCATCCCACCCTAGGAACAGGGCTGGATCAGCATGTGGTGCTGGGGATAGAACCGTGGTCCCTTCACACTTGCCTAAGCTTGCCTAAGCAGGTGTTTTAGACCACTGAGCTATCTTGCTGGCCCTGTACTAAATAATTTTAAAGTTCAGACAAGAGGGCTTATATGAAAGTTGATGTTTTTCTATGTATCATTTACATGCCTTTATTAATTATGAGATAATCTTAGGGAGCTCTAATGATTAGGGAAATGGTATTTTACAATTTAATTCAAATTATTACTGCTGCTGGTGATTTACTAGGCCACGCTGGCCTGGCCTAGTTTATCCAGGCAGAGGTTTTCAGAGAGCTAACTCATTTTGGTATTTATGTACTTCCTCGATCAGATTCATGCCAAGTAGTCAAGCAATCCTAATCTGCAGCATGGGTGGCAGCTGCTAAATTGGCCTGTCACGCTTCCATAGATTCAGTTAGTAAGAAGACAACAGCCCCAACTGGCTTCAGAGAACTTATTATTACACAGGCAGCAACCCAAATTTAGCACAGTGTCAATTCCTCATAACCCTAGTCTCATACAGTAATGGCAATGTAAGGGACCAGATGTCATACAATGCAAGTGGTGGGCCACCAGCATTGAGAAGCTAATTTTAAACTCCAAACAAACTGTTTAATAGCTTGAAGCTGTACCTGAAGTAGAGGTGCAACTGAAATTTCCATACCTCACTAGAAGCAGGGTGGAAAATTGGCAAAAGACTTACAGTAGTTCACAAAATGATCTTGCTGTGTTCTGGGGAAGATCCTAGGCCATCCTCAAACAGGCACCATGCTGTGGTTAATTCTTGTCTTCACAGCATATGATGAGGTTGTGTAAGATTTTCTAGATTCCATAGCAAAGGTGGTTCTCTACAAATCTGATGGTAGGGACTTCAAAACTACTCCAGTATAAAGGGTGTCATAATTTTAAATGGTAAAAGTATAAACAGATATGAACAGTTATTTCTGCTTAATTAGAAAATGGTAATGCAAGTACTGATGAGTAAATTGGAGAAGAGTTGTCATTCACTGTGTAGCCATCTCAATAAAATATATACTAGCTAGGATATAAGGAAAAGTAGAAAATAATCACCATGTGAAAAGTTAATGCCTATGCACCAGGCCTCCTTATTTTGATATCCCTTCTTTCACAGATTTTAATAACACAATGAAAGAGCTCCAAAGCTGAGAAAAACATTTTTAGCTTACTGTAAGAACATCATTTTTACCCTTCACACAACTTTCCATTTGTTTCTCCTGAATTTCTCTGTTCAATAGGTCAACATGACACAGCATTCTTCTTATAGTTACTTTGCTTGCACTTTGGTGTGCTTCCTCTATGAGCATCTTTCATTATCTCTTATTCATACTCCTGTTTTATAGTGACTCACACGTTGATATCTTCAGCCCATAGTGATCTTCATATGTGTATGTATGTGTATGTATGTGAAAGCAGATTGCCTGCTAAAAGCCCTTTCTTGACTGCTTCACAAATATCTCATATTCAAAATATCCAAAATAGAATATCTCAGATTACTTCAAGTGTACTTCTTCTTCATACATTATGTGAAAAAAATTGTCTACCCATTTACCCAAGCTAGACCTCTGAGAATCATTCTTGATTCTTTATATATAGCCTCCGATTTCTAAACAATCACCAAGTTATTGTGGATATTAAAGCCATCTTTGCTCCATCATCACCTCCACAGTGGAAATTCTGACCTGAGTCATCACTTCTCTGGTCTATTGCCACCCCTCCTTGATCTGTCCATTTGAAATGCATACTCTCCAGGGCTACCAGACTACTTGATAGAAAACATATTAATATGACTAAATTGCTTCATTGCTTAAAACTATTAAAGGTTTCTTAGTTTGATCTGTTTACCATAATCTGTCATTCATCTTTCTGTCATTTATCTTTCACTTCTTGCTTTACTTTTTAATTCAACCATCCTGGTATCTCATGTAGTACTCTGTAATTTCTTCACACTGCTCTGCCTACAAGTCCTCTTGCCTCAACATTGCTCAGCTGTCAAACTTTAAGACCTAAAGCAAGCATTATCACCGCATTATTGTCTTTCTTCTAGCTGTCAAGTCCTCCTATTTGCATAGGACCGGCCATACCTAGTCTTGCACCTATCATATTATTCCATTAAATTAGTTGTGAATGTTCCTGTTTTCTCACCCTGTCTATGAAAACTTTGGCCATACACATTCATAAAATCAAGCTAATATTTTTATCAAAGAATACAACTTATGCTAGCATGTTAATATTGTTCAAAAACGTTGGTTAAATAATGAAGTTATAGGCACTTCATTAATGGTGGCCAGGTACATTGGAAACTCCATGGTGGGACAGGGTTTTATGTATCAAGAAGTTGTAACTTAGTGGGCTCTGTGTTGTGAGTGTGAGCAATGAAGCATGGGTGAGTACTTCATAGGCCTCCCCCAAACAAACAAACTCTGTTGGGATAATCTTGATTCAAGCCATTTTCTTTTGCCTAGAGAAGATTACTATAGATCTTACTCAAGAAAAACAAAATGGCTTGACTTAATACAGTTTACCTTAGAGGCAAAATAATAAAGGATTCTACTAATGATTTTCTCTGGGTGCTTCTTTTTCCTGTTAAGTCTAGAGAGGTCTGACCAGAGGAGTGCACTAAAGGCCCATTAAAGTTTCTTAATACTTATATCTCTGACGATTGGAAACTTAGATTTCAATCAAGTGGTTGGCTATACCAGAGCTTTGGTCATTAATTCATATTTGTCGGTTGAATTATACTACTAAAAAGATAACAGTATTGTTCTAGAAATTGTGCTACAGTTTCTCCAGATCATATTTTTGTGCTGTTCTTGGGAATAGCTTATGTTTTATCAGTACTGCTCTTTTCAGAATTGCTTATCTATTTTTTCTCATTAAGGCACATAACATGTGCCAATATGGAACATCTATTTTTGAAATGATAGGAAAAGGGCTAGGGAGATAATTCAGTGGCATAAGTGCCTATCTGGCAAGTGTAAGGTCCTGAGTTCTATCACCAGTACCACAAAAATAAATAAAACAAATAAATAAATTAGAAATGATAGGAAAGATCTTTGCAAGTAAAATCTATATTTTTCTATATTTTAGGGCATGCACCACACATTGTTGTATGTTGTACTAACCGGCCCATTCCAAACAAAAGAAAAAATTATGATAAAATATTACTCATTAAGAAAGCAAAATACAGCCGGGCGTGGTGGCGCAGGCCTGTAATCCCAGCACTCGGGAGGCTGAGGCAGGAGGATTGTTGTGAGTTCGAGATCAGCCTGAGCTACAAAGTGAGTTTAAGGCCAGCCTGAACTGCATAGTGAGACCCTGTCTCAAAAAGGCAAAAAAAAAAAAAAAAAAAAAAAAAAAAAAAAAAAAAAAAAAAAAAAAAAAAAAAAAAAA
>PVKA01005013.1:59650-94398 GCA_004027165.1 Ctenomys sociabilis | reverse complement strand
TATAAATCTTAAAACAAAAATTAAGATTAAGCAATATTCAGAAAATTAAATATTAATTTAAAATTAAATGTTTCAAAACAATTGAACTAAGAAAAAGTTTTCATGATAGTAAAGAAGTACTAAGAATAAAACATAAGATAAATACTGGAATGACAAATAAATAACCATCACTTCTGACAGTTTGGGTATAGGATATCACACATAGTTCTAGTGTGTTGTGGACATGGATAATGACCATGATATTTACTGGTGGCCAGGTGTCACTTGTGGGACTGAGCTACAGCTATTTCCTTGAAATCTACCCTGTACACCGATATGGAATCATGACCCATAGGGTGCAAGAGAAGTCCATTTGTAGAGTGTGTTGATGGAAATATTTTGCTGCTGCATACAAACGAATAACTGAAAGACTACTATTCTATACCTCTTATTCTCCTGTGTTTAATTGTTTACCTTATTTGATGGATTCTTTCTATTCTCATTCACAGGGTTGTGATCATTTTGCTCCCTTTCTAGAACATCATTTGGTCGTCTGTGTAGGCTTGGCTTTGTCATCATGAAATTCTTTAGTAGTTCTTTGTCATGGAAGTATTTTACTTCTCCATTATCCTTGAAAAAGAGCTCTGCAGGGTATATCAGTCTGGGTTGGAATTTGTTTTCTTGCAAGACTTGAAGCACTTTGCTCCATGCTCTTCTTGACCTGATGGTTTGTGAAGAGAAATCTGCCACTATTCTGATGGGTTTTCCTTTAAATGTGATCTGTTTCTTTTCTTTAGCAGCTTTCAGTACACTGTTCCTGTGCTGAATTTCTGGGATCTTGATTATTATGTCTGGGAGTGGATTTAATTGGGTTGATGCTAATTGGAGTTCTATATGCTTCAGTTATCTGAATGTCAGATAGTTGCCCCATATTTGGGAAGTTTTCTGCTATTACTTCTGCCCATATTCTTTTTATATCATTTGTATTGACTCCTTTCTCATTGATGCATATTAATCTCACATTGTTCATCTTTGTATCATCTTGCAGGTGTTGAATTATTTTTTCCTGCATCCCAGTTGTTTTTAAGAGATCTTTGCTTACTTTTTAAGGTCAGATAGTGTCTTTAAGGTCAGATAGTCTATTTTCACTTTCACGCAAATGGATTTGCCAGCTTGTGATTGAGGTTTTACTTTCCTATATATCTTTTTGAATCTGTTTCATATATTCTATTTCTTTCCTATATTGCTTATTCAGGGGTTCCATCATTTTTATATTCTGCTCTATTTTTTATTGGTGTATTCTTTAAAAGCACTTAGCACTTCTTTGATTATAGTTATCACTACATTTTTTACTTCAGAAATTATTTCTGATCTGATTTCTTCTATACCTTTCTGAAGTTGTTTCTTCACTTCCAACGCTATTATTTCAGAGATTTCAGGTGTGTGATTTCCAGTTTCCTCTATGCTAGTGTCTTCTGCATTTGTACTGGGTGGACTCGGGGTCTGAGATTGTTTTTTGTTCCTTCTCTTTGTCGTTTTGTGTACCACTGAGTTTTTGACCTTGGTGTAGAGCTTAGAGTTCTTACCTTAGCACCAGGTCCGAACCTATGGAGTTCAGACTCCTCCGGGTGGGTGTGGCTTGGGTCTGGCTGCTGTGCTCCACTTCTTCCTGCAGCAGCCTTGCAGGTAAACCTTTTGTGTCACACTGGCAAGATGTTCTGCTCCTGAATCAGCTGGGTGGATCTTGCCTCTAAACTCTTTGCAAGGAGTTCTACTGAAGGGTTCCACGCTGGACCTGATCTCTGGGTTGCTCCAGGATCTGGAGGCCCTGGGCTGTCTCACTCACATGCTGGGCCTGCACTCTGGGTCTATTCAGGATGCAGAAGACCCCGGCCGATCTCACCCACACATCGGGCCGGCGCTCTGGGTTGCTTCTTTTTGTTTTTTCAAAACACGATCTTGCTGTACAGTTCAGACTAGCTTTGAACTCATTGTGTAATGCAGAATGGACTCGTGGCAGTTCTCCTTCTTCAGGCTCCTGAGTGCTGGAAATGCAGGCCTGTGCAGCCATGCTTGAAGTGATCTGTTGCATTGTTCGCCAGTAGCTTGTTGAGGAGTTTTACATCAGTTTTCATTAAAGTGATTGGCCTGCAGTTTTATTTTTGGTTGAGTCCTCATCTGGTTTTGAAATCAGGGTAATACTAGCTTCCAGGAATGACTTTGGGAGTGTTCCTTCCCTTTAAATTTTATTGAAGAGTTGAGGAATATTCATGTAAGATCTTCCCTGAGGTTCTTGTAGAATGCAGCGGTGAATATTTCAGGACTTTGGCTTTTCTTGGTGTTTTCTTTTAATTAATGCACTAACAGGATTATTGAGGATTTTTATATGTTTTTTATTTAATTTTGGTAACTCATGTTTATCTAGGAATTCATCCATTTCTTCTGAATTCTCTAATTTACTGGGGTACAGATTCTCAAATTATTGGGGTACCAATGCTAATAATATTCTCAAATTTTGTGTTTTCAACATGATTTCACCTTTTTGATTTCCAATTACATTTATTTGGGTCTTTTCCTTCCTTTGGGTCTTACTATGCAATTCAGGCTGGACTTGAATTCACTATGTAAACCACAGATCCTCCTGCCTAGGCAAGAACTGGGGTTATAAGCCTGTGCCATCGTGCCCATTTAGATCTCCTTTTATTATATCTCAACGTTCTGGTGTGCTATGCTGGCATTATTGTTAGAGTCTAGGAACTGTCTCATTTCTTCCTAGATTTCTTCTGTGATCCACTGATTATTCACCAATATGTGATTTAATTTCCATGAATTTGAATATTTTTGTGGTTTCCTTTGACATTGATTTGTAGTTCCATTACACTATGGTCTGATAGTATGAAGAGTAAAGTAGATAGGATAAATAGTATTTGCTTTTATGCAATTTTCAATTTAGCTATTTCTTTATTGTCAAATCTAAATCATGTAACTTATTTTGTCAAGAACAACTCTAATTTGAAATTTATATTTTATGTAACATTTAATTGGAAGATAATTAAATTAATCAACACAGATAGTCTGAAGGGACTTGGAAGCAAAGCTTACTGATTCTTAGTAAGCAACAAATTGGGTGTAAGAACAGGAAAGCACATGCAGTTTACAAAACTGGGTATAAAATATGGGTCATCCCAAAGTTGGCAAGTTTTATGAACTACAGAGTACTGTAGTTCATCCAGTGAGCTCGACAGCTGATGGTCAATTTAAAAGGCTTATAATGTATTATAAAATTGTCCTAACACAAGCTTTTGCTCTAGTAGTCTCCAAGTCATGGTGTCGAGTGGCTGTCTCATTTACTCTTAAACTACTCAGTCCTTCACTGAAAAGACCTCCCTTTCAAATGAATGGTTGATTGTACATGAACTTGGCCAGTTTTTATATGTCTACTAGATATTTGTGTCTTGCCGCTTTATAAAATACACCATGGGTTCATCCTAGTCTATTAAAATGCATTACTTGTTTAAAAGCAGTTCATTTTTTTGAGCATTTTGTTTGCATAGCATCTAAGTATTTTTTAACTTTAACATTGACACATTTGCCATCTGTTCTTTGTCTGACTTAGAAATTACTTGGAGCTTGTTGCTGAATCCATTCAAGACTGGGTGACAAAAGAGGAGGCTGTGTATCAGGAAGCTAGGATGGCTAAGGAAATCCTTAGCACCAAGGGTGAGACAGAATTGAAACCTTCTTCCAGTGCCAAAAATTATTTTTCCCGCCTAGATATTGCTCTCAAAGCATCTAAAAGTAAGTAACCAGTTTACTTAATACCTAGAATAAAGTCCAGAGTTACACTGTTGCTTACTTTAATCAAGACTGGATATTACAAGATGAAAAATTTTCCCCACAAAATTCCTGTGACTTTTCTTTTTCTCTGAGAGCTGTGTTCCAAATATGATGCAGTTGTACCTGTATGGAACAATGGAATTTCTGTCTTGAATGGACCCCACTGCCTGTCAAATCTGGAAGATTTAATCTGAAGACCAAATTTATGTATTTAGGAAATTATAAATGTCCTCATTGGTAGGACTAGTGAATCAAGCTATCTAAGATTTGTGTGCAAGTTAACTCATAATTTTTGGGTCTCCATTAGATTAACTATGGATTCTGTCAATGACATTCAATCTTGACCCTCCTTAAAACAGGAAACATCTGAATCCTGAAGTCATTCCATAGTAGGAATATAGAGATAAAGGGAATACATGGAAGCCTATGGAAGAGACTAGACAGGATCTTGGAACAATACATACCTTTTGTTGTTGTTACTGTTGTCATTTTTGTTAATTTCCATGGCTTTAGGCCAATATGGAGAAAAAGAGAAGAGACAGGCAAAGTGAATAAAGTCATTTTTAGAAGGAACCTTGGTTACTAAGTGAAGTGGAACAGTAAACAGTTTATCTGAAAAATATAGATGGTTTCTTGAGTGTGTGCACAAGAAATGGGGTCTTAGTTAATATTTGTGATAACCACAGTTGGGGGTGAGTTTCAATTTTAAAAAAATCCTATGTCATTTCCCTAATTTTTGTGGCCTCTGTTAATTACCAGAGGACTTTGTACATGGTCTAATTTTAAAGAGAAACTTAAACTCAGTTAATGGTGAATCATTTACCAAATCCACAAATGTTTATATAATCTGCAGCTCAGCTGCTTTCTAGTGGGTGTCACCTGCACTAATTGGGTATCACGTACACATCATTAAACACCTGGACAAATGGATGACACTTTAAGAAATAAAGTTAAGGCTGCCCGCTCACACCTAGGTCTTGCCCCATATACAGGTAAATTGATAAGTTGGCCTCCTTCTTTTTTAATAATGACACTGAACAAAGCAAAAATTTAATATAAAGATATCCCTAGAAATCCAGAATTCAGTATTGACATGCACCCAGTGAGTGTGGCATTCTGTTAGAGTTCCCTGAAGTCAGAAAAGATACAAACCTTCCAAGAGAATGCCTACCATAAAAAGAGAAGGCTTTCAATATGATGTAGATACCTCAGTAGTCCATGTACCAGCCTGGCAAGTCCAAGGAACCAGGTTTGATTCCCAATGTGCTAGCCACTGAAAGATGTGACATGCTTGTAATCCCAGCACAGGAGAAGCTGAGAAAGGAGGATCACTAATGAGTAAGGAAGCCCTGTACCAAATAAATAAAGAATAAATAAATAAATAAATAATTTTATGGTGGAAAAGTTAGATGTACACTGTGTCATCTTAAGCTACTAAACTAAAATTAATAGATGTAAGTTTTAGGGAAAGGGATTCTGTTCAATAAAAGCTACAGCATCTCAAGGCACTAAGAATGGGATGCACTGTCTCCAGGAACTCTAATAATCTCACCCAAAGTAGCTACTCTTCAGAGGTCCATTCTGGAGATGGCATGAAAGAATTGAGAGTTGAGTAAGTGGAATGTTGCACTTGACATCCTTCTAGATCTCCACTAAGTCAGAGATTTAGTTGTTCAGTATCTTATGGGCAGTGCTAAGAGATTTAATGCTCTCTGATTATAGGTAACAAAGGAATCAACAAAACAGAAGTAACAGATCAAGAAAAAGATAAAGAAAAAGACAAGATCTCATTTATTTTAGAAGGCTCTCTGAAGGTAATTCAAAGAAAAACAAAAGATACTGATTTATCACAAATACAAAATTACTTTGTGATGGAAAGTTGTGTGAGTAGTAGGAAAATGATCTTCTATGGTGAACCTTCAGGAATAATTAAAAAGAAAGAATGGTTCATCTACCAAACTCTTTCACCAGAGGATAAGTTTTTCAAAGAATCTGTATCTTTATTTATTTTTATATAGCCACAAATCAAGACAGTACCTAATTTATAATTGGTATATTCTTAACTTTTTTCCTAACAGGGGTTTATTTTGGTTATATATTTCTAAGCATAAAAGAAACATGTTTTTATGATAATTTAAAATTATGATGGGCTATATTTTAAATGCCTTAGATAAGAAATACTAAAGTTCTGGTATGTTCTGTGATCATACAAGCACACAGCACAAATATGTAGAGAGTTAGGGGAGTGGTTCCTTTATGGCTTGGGATTTTGTCCCTGTGGAGTTTTGTGTCACTCATCTTTCACCCAGTGGAGTCTGGAAATTTCCAACTCAGCTCTACAAACTCAGAAATTTAGGTGCTTTTAAGGAGGCTTCCTCATGCAGGAAGCCTCATCCATCTCTTCTTCCCCATCCTAAAACTGGGGTGGTTACCTGAAACTGCCAAGCTTCTTGTCTGGTAAGATTTGATCTTTGTGGGAACCAGCTCCCACCTCATACAGAGGAAACCTAAGTTTTCTGAGTGTTGCTTCATTGGTACAAAAGGTGCTTCTATCAGTCATGAAATTTAGGGATTTTTGGTTAAGATTCCAAGCTCTCCCAGAGGGTGGTCCTAGGCATGCTTGACGTCTCATGGTGAATTGTGTCCTCTGTGCTAATTGCACATGTCCTTCCCTTCTGTTCATGAGATTCTGTCCATGAGATGCACTCTCTGTTATGATTCTATCAGAGATGCAGCCCAAAGGGATGAGTAGATAATGAGTGTGTTCATGAACAAAATTACTTTCAGACACTTTGCAGTGTCTCTGCACCTGCTTTTGAATTGAAGATTTCCCCAAGAACTGATTTAGAGGCTACAACTTTGATGGTGGCTATTATTTGACGAGTCAAGAGAGTCTAGCCCCAAGCAGGCCCAGCATCTTAACAATTGATGAGGAAAGTCTTTAACCAAGGATTGATAGGAATGCAGGCTCTAGCCCATGCTAAGTACTATTCTAGTTACACATCATTGCAGAAAGCCATGGCTCCACAGCACTAATAACATTGATATAAATAACCTCAAGATCATTAGTGAGATGCAGCAAAGAGCTTTATAAATAATAGTGAAATATATTGAAGCAATTATGAACTGATGAATTTTGATTATTCACTGCCTTTGTTTTAAATATTTTATTTAATTTGCATTCATATGATTTCTTTGAAGATGGTTATGTTGATCAACTGGTTCATAAAATTCCTAAACACTGAACAATAAGCTATGTTATGTCAGGTCTAGCTGCCACTGTTATTTCTTGCATTTGATGCACTGACTTTCCTAAATGTTGGGATCAATGTTGTTCATAGGCTTTGGAAGTGTCTTTGACATTCTCTACTCAAATACTACCCATTTAAAAGTTCTGCCTCATTTTCAAGAAGATTATTAAATTCATTTCATCATTTTAATTACTTTCATCTTTCTTCAATTTTATTACCTCTTTTTATTAATTTAAACACCCTGAAATTTACTTCACATTATTGTTTTATATTCTCTTATTTTATTATGCAAATATCTATGCCAATATGCTTTCTCAATTTATTCCTTCTGATTCTTTCTCATAGTGGCTTAGTTCTTTGTGTCTTCTGATTTTAATTTGTGAGATCATATCAACTCATAACTTCTTAAAATAAAATTTTAAAGCAATGTGCATATTAGCCATAAATCTACATGAGGACAAGTTTGAGGCTATGCATTCTTGGGGAGACACCAACCCCTTACTGCATTGCTTATTACCAAAGCCAAGGATGCAAGCTAGAATTCTCATAGTCTTCTATGGACACAGACTCATTTCTAGTTCACCCAATGAAGGTGGCTTTTTAAACACCAGCTTTCTTAAGAGGCTTCTGATCTGTTTTCCCATGTTTTCCTCTCATCTTCATAATCCATTCAAACAATTAGGCTGTTGGGGATGGTCAAATATTATCTTTAGTGCTCAGGTATTACACTATTTTATGAGGTAACTTTTTAAAGTGCTTTTGCATATTCCTTTTCTTTTCTACCAGTTCAATTATGCATCACAATGATTATATTTTTTAAAAATATTTCATCCTTCTAAAAAAAATTGTGGTGCCTGCTTGGGAAAGCCCAGGGACCAGGGATCAATCTCTGATAGACATGTCGCACTGGTCCCATCCCCCAGGTGCACTGAGAAGGTCAGTAGGAGTGTATACCTGTAATCCCAGCACTGGGGAGGCTGAAAACAGGAGGATCACTATGAGACCAAGCAGCGTAGTGAGACCTTGTACCAAATACATTTTTAAAAGAATAAAATTGTGCCAGAAATGTTTCTCAGACTATCTAGGCTGCCATATTGCTGATTGACCAACTTCTAGGTGTAAATTAAAGATAAATTGCATCTGAAGAAAGACAAGACTGCCCTGCTGGCTCCACCCCTGGAGTGGGTGAGACAGTAATTGAGACTGGGTGTGGTGAAGCACACCTGTAGTCCCCGCTCTTGGGATTCTATAAATAGGTGGATCACTATGAATCCAATCTGGTAGTGAGACCCTGAACATCCTGCACACCCTTCCCTAAAGTACAAGAAAGAGAGAGAGAGAGAAAAGGAAAAAAGAGAGAAAGAAAGAAAGAAGGAAGGAAGGAAAAACAAGGAGATCAGTGAAAGGTGTGCAGTCCAGATTAAAGATAATAAAATCTTGAATGAAGGAAATTGCAACACAGCATGAGTGATGAAGCTGGATAAAAGAGGGATTTCTGGCAGGAGTTACTATAGTGAAGTTAGTGGAAGAGAGAATCGGAGCTGTCCCACAGTTCCTAACTCAGTGTTTTGATTTGCCAGAGCTGCCACTTACAAAATACATGCTGAAAACTTGCCAAGATGTACTTGCGTGGAATGCATATTTGATGTTTTTGATGTGATTATTATTATAGGCGTGGAAAGAAGAACAAGAGCGGTTAGCAGAAGAAGAGCGTTTACGGGAAGAAAAGAAAGCTGAAAAGAAGATCAAAGACACTGGTAAAAAGAAAAGCCAGGAGACAGCAGAGAGTGACAGTAAACCTCTAAAGAAAAAATCTCCTCCTAAAGAGAAATCTAGAGAAGAACAAATAATAATCCCAGAAGCACCACAGGAAGTGCAGCAGCAACCAGAACCTGAGATAGAGTACCCAGTAAGATTGATTCTCTAAAAAGTCTACTTGGTATTTCTGCTACAGGCAAACAAAGCTTTTTCTGTTTTTCATGAGTTCAAACCTATATTTCACTTTCTTATATCAAATCTTTCTTTGTAGCCAATTAGTAAGATTCTCAGGTCAGCTTTTCTTTATTGCCATGAAACCAGGTTACTCAGGAATGGAAATTGTCCAGGCTTGGTGGCATACACTGCAATCCCAGCACCCCACAGGCTAACGCAGGAAGCCAGCCTGGGATACATAGAAAGTTCAAGGCCAAGCTAAACTGCATTGTGAGGCCATGTCTCAAATAATAATAATAATAATGAGTTGAAATTTGACACAAAAGCAGTCAGGTGTTGAAAACAACATGGTAACAGATCAACACAAAGGCTGGCTTTGTCTAAACTAAGACTTCTGGTTGCCACCCATGGCCCATGAGTCTGGTTTGTATACTTTTGTAAGACCTTCTCTTTGATAAGTAATCTTTTAAGTAGCTATTTACAAGAAAACCTAGAGAGAAACAATAGAAAAATGTAATAGAAAAAAATCTGTCCTCTATAACTATTATTCTAAAGCACTTGTTCTCAAATTTTAGCTCCTACAAGTGTCAGAATCTGCTGGAGACCTGGTAGTGACATTTTTAGCAAAGCATATCTTTTACATATACTCTGCAGAAGTGTCAAATATAAATATTCTGCAAAATATTGGTTCACTTTGAACAGAAATTAGCTAATGAAGGATAATTTGATTTCTTCTCATATTACTTTGATAATAGTACAGTATAACTTGGGATAAATTGTGAAGATACCTCTTAAGTTTAAAACCATAGACCTCTTTCAATTCTGCTTGTCACTGTACCACTATAGAAGTTTCTAAAGATAATATGAACTTTGACCTCTAACTTACAAAATGATACCATTATTTAGCAGAAATTTAGTTCATGGTAACTTTAGTTGGATAATACTGATAAGTCGATTTTTGTCGGCTGCTATCTCACACTCAAAGCCTGATGTTTTCTTCTTCTAGTTCAGAGGATACAATATGGGAGATATACCTATCCAAATCTCAGGGGCAAACTATTATCTATATCCTTCTGATGGAGGGCAGATTGAAGTAGAAAAGACAACATTTGAAAAAGGTACATTCTAAGACCTTCTCTTTGCTAAGTAATGGTTTTGAAGAGGTTAATGCATTTCACATAATCAAGAGATTTTGTACTCCTACATGGGACAGATAAAACTCTTGATATAGCCACTGCAATTCATGTATACATCACATTCAGCATTTTCAAACTTCATAGTCTGTTTTAATGCCTTCTGCAAGGCATAGACCAGCCCAAAGTTATACTTGGACATACTGATGTGACCATGCCACTTATTAAAATACGTATACATGATTGGGAAGTAGCATATTAGTAACTACATTAAGCAAATATGTAATGAACAATATTAATTTCAACATACACTTATCTCATAATGTGAGTTTGCAACAGTTTTCTGCTTTGCACTCTAGAGCATAGAGCTTGGAGGCCTACTACTGTTATTTTAGCTCTTATTAATATTTACACATGAATACAGTGTGTTAAGTTTCTTATGTCTCAGAGGAAGTGCAGTATTTTCATCCTAAACTTACCAATTTGGAAGTAGAGCTCAACCAAAGTTGAAAATAAAAGGTTAGACTTTTAAAAAGACATTCTACAAAAGGTGAATAAAAATGAATGACAGCATTAAAAGAATTAGTTATTAGAAAAATAATTACTTGGGCCAGGGAGATGGCTCAGTAGAGTAAGCACTTCCCTAGCAAGCACAAGGGCCTGGGTTCAATCCCCGGTTCTGCAAAAAAAAGAAAGAAAGAAAGAAAGAAAGAAAGAAAGAAAGAAAGAAAGAAAGAAAGAAAGAAAGAAAGAAAGAAAGAAAGAAAGAAAGAAAGAAAGAAAACTACTATAATAATAATAATAACAGGTACCAATTATTTTTATAAGTGAAAAAACCTTTTCATATTGATGAATCATAAAGTTAATTATAGGCACACAGCCTCTGCCAATTTATCTGGGTTTGACACATGACTAGAAAGCTTCAGTTACCTCCGCTATCTACACTCTTTAACGCATCATTTATGCTGCTGTGCCCATGTACTCCACTGCCTGGTCTGAGTTCTGTGCTGCATTGTGTGGCAGTCTAGGAAAGGGGCTCCACATGGCATCTTCATCATCCTAACCATCTTATTCTATGGCTCTTTCTCAGGCCCAACGTTTATCAAAGTGAAAGTGAAAAAGGACAAGCATAATTTTATAATTCACCTAAAAGACCCAAAGAATCTGGTGCAAAAGCAAAACAAAGAAGAAATTGAGTCTTCAGAAAAGAAAGAAGAAAAGGGTAGGGCTAACAAGCGTAACAAAATCTTGAAGTAACTAAGCAGATGTATCTTTGTGGTTAATATGTAAGCAATGTGTCAAGCCCATTCCCAAGAAAGACACATGGGCCTCCTTTGCCCCGCAATTTGTTCTTCACTAGACAGGATGAGCAATAGTCTCCCCAAACAAGAGTGGGAGACCTCCACTCACTCCACCCATAGAAGAAATTCACTGGCTTCAATCACAGAAAAAAAGATTTCAGGATGCACAAGTCAGAGGACAAGACAGGCTTATTTAGTACAGACTCAGAGAAAATAGTTTGTGGACCCTCACAAAAGAGCTCTCAAGTTTCATGGTGTCTGTCTGATAGATATCCACTTGCACCTCACATTTCCTAGCAGGTAAAGATCTAGTATTGGTGTATTTGTGTGCTTCAGGGTGTCCTCAAGGTGGATGCTCTAAAATTTATATTCCTACCATGAGTCAGGGTACCTGACATAGTCTTTGAAGTTTAGAGAATCAATACAGTGCTGTTTCCTTGAAAGTGGAAGTTTATGGAATTTGGGCATCTGCAGTATTATGAGAGCAGAGCCAGTTTACAATGAATGGCATGGGCTCAACTTACAGGTAGAAGGCACTGGGCTGATTTGTGCATCTGACTCTGAGGAATTTTGAAGTGAGTTTCATCAAATAGGGGCAGGCACTGTAACCTTGGCTAACTTTGTGTCCGGAGCTCCAGTTTTCTTAAAAGCATAATTTCAAAATTTTGATTTTCTTTGTCTCTGTCCTATCATTACTTTTGCCTTACCTCACAATGTGAGGTATTTTGCCATTCTGCTTATGTACGTTTTCCTCATGTAGTACAGAAACTACATGCATAGCTAGCCTCTACTGGGCTGGTGACCAGTTCCATCTCCTCCAGAAGGCCAGATCTTGATCCAGCTGACACATGGATTTCACCAGGCCAGCTACCATCAGGCAGCAGCATGAAGTGTGTAACATCGCTCCTGTCCCTCCAACCTCCAGGGCCCAGGGTCCTCCTTAGTTGGTTCCGAATAAATATACTTCCTTGCCAATATTCATTTCAGTGATGTTTTTCTTCCTACCCATTAGTTCTCTCTGAAGCAGAAATTTTCTAAGTTTCAAAAACAAGAGAAACACATAAATATGGCCATGAAAATCATTCCCTCATTACCAATGAGAGGTAGTTATGCATCTCTGTTAATTAAACAGGATGGACTTCCTAATAACACCTTCGAGAATCTCCAGACAACACCACTGCTTCCTGTCCAAGGTTGTAGGACTTATATGTACAGGAAGACATGATTGATCATTAAACTGCTGTCAAGTCCTTTTAGTGACAGGATCAATAGCTGAACCTTGCCTGTAAGTGTAGTTACAGCTACATTACCCAAGTATGATGTTTGACAAATATTAATATACCCAAAAACTTAGCACATAAAAGTTTACATGTTTCTTTGTTATAGCTGATATCAAAATACATTGCTTACTATAAAAGTTTTAAAGTAGAGAAATATCTAATGAAGGGGCCGGGGAGATGGCTCAGTGGAATAAGTGCTTCCCTGGCAAGCGCAAGGGCCTGAGTTCAATCCCCGGTTCTGCCAAAAAAAAAAAAAGAGATAACTATCTAATGAAAGTAACAGCTAAGTCAGATTTGGTGAAGCACACCAGAAATGCCAGCACTCAAAAGCCTGAGGCCAGAGGATCAAGAGTTAGAGTTCACCTCAGATAGCTAAAGGACTTCAAGGCCACCTTGAAATATGTAGTAACTCCCTGTCCCAAACACTAAAAAAAAAACCCTATAGTTTATATAATTCTAACACCTTGGAGATCACAACTGTTCATAGTGTAACTTCCTAATCACTAATTTTCATCAGTGCATGGATGGTTCAGTGGTACAATTCTCACGACCTAATCACTAAATTTTCTTTGAAAATAGTATTTTCTAACAATTTAATATTTCACTGATAAACATATATGTCACAGTGTTCTTAATTATTTCCATGTTTTGCCTATTAAGGTGTTTTCTACTAGAGTGATTATTTTTATTCATAAAATAATTTAGTCATGTCCTTTTGCATAATAAATAATATCCAATATTAAGCATTTCAGTCTGAGATTATTGTTTTTAATTTTAAATTTAATTTTCTCTAGAATCTAGTTATACCAACCTTTGGTTATCATCCTTTTCTTATTTCCTATTGTACTAGCTTATAACTTCAGGATTAATTTTTTTTTCATTTTTAAACTGGATTATTTGTTCTTATTATGAAAAAATAAACAGTATTTCATGATAGAATAATATCATAACAATAGTGCATACATTAAATATTGTTATCTTTGGAGTAGCTACTCAGACTACAAGATACGGACATAAAAATGTTCTCCAAATGATATTAGCACAAACCTTTCTTTATAATGAACTAAGAGAAACTATTAGTATATTTGTCTTGCATTCTTTTCCTTTTCCATTCTGTCCTTTTTCCTTCTCCAATACTAATTCCATTTTCCTTTTGAAAAATTTCCTCCCATTTCACAATATCTGTTGTGCATTTTGGACCTTTTTTAATCTTTCTTATAACAGGGAGACAACATGATATTTACAAATGTAATTTTGATTTATTTTATTTACAAGTGTGATCTCTAGTTATATCCATTTACCTACAAAATTTTCAAGTTTATCTATCTTTATAGCTCAATAGTATTTCATTGTGTAAGAAGACCTCATCTTTTTATCCATTCATCAGTTAATGAGTATTTAGTTTGTTTCCAAGATGTAATTATTTCAAATTATGCTGCTAGAAACATGGGTGCATATATATTGCTGTGTTATGATGTTTTTAATTCTTCTATGAAGATACCCAGAAGTAGAATAATTGAGTTGAATAGAATCTATAATTCCAGCTTTCTGAGGAAACTCCCTACCATTTTCCACAGGGGTTAAACCAGTTTACACTCCGATCAACAGTGAGAAGGTTCATTTCCCCCTCAATCCCTCCAGCACTTGTTACTGGTTAATTTCTTTTAAAGAAAAAAATTGTAAACTTTAGTAGTGATGTAGAATTTCAAAACAAGATGATAAGAAATCAACAATGGTTGTTATACTGCGTATTGCTATTTTCAAAGAAGTTCAGATTAAGCATTCTTAATGATAATTATTCTTTCCGTGGTGAGATGGAATCTCAGTGTTGTTTTAATTTGATGAGTTATTGTAATCTGAGACTCAAGCTTCAGCTCAAACTAAAATAATTTGTCTTTAAATTTTAATTTACTTTTTTAGTCACCTTTATTTGTTCCTTTTTTCCTTCTGTCACAATATGTAAAAATTTAACTTTCAAATCTCATGTCTTCATGACATCTTTCTATAGGAATGCTTTCCCTAAAAAGATAAGATAGACAGACAGACAGACAGACAGACAGACAGACAGATGATACATTGTGTCAACTTAAGAAGCTTAGAAGTTTATCTCAGCAGCAGGTCAGGCTCCTCACTTTGTAAAAATCCTCATCCTGTGCAACAGGAGGACACAGAAATGGTGTGAGCGCATCACCCCACTGGGGCCAGGGGTAACTTGCTTATGATGTAGGTGAAGAGAAGAGGCTTGTTTTTCCCCTTTTGCTCTTGTTACTTTGCTGTCTTCTATCATCTTGAAGTATTGCCCCTGTGCCATGCCACCCTGCCTTGGAGCTGACTGATTATGGACTGAAATGTCCACAAATTGTGAGCTAAAGAAACCTTTCATGCCTTAATTTTGGGTGTCAGGCATTTTGCCTCAGAAATGAGAGAAAAGTAACTAGGACAGACAGACACACACACACACACACACACACACATACACACACACACACACAGACTCACTGCCTGCCTGCCTGCCTGCCTGACTGACTGACTGACTGACTGACTGACTGACTGACTGACTGACTGACTGACTGACTGACACTGATCTGGGCATTGAGATACTGTTTTCTCTTGATTTTCAAGATAACTTTGTTGAATCTCAATCATGACCATTCTCCCCTTCCATTCATCTGTAAAATGTTCAATGGCTTGATTAAGAAAATGTATTTCTAAATTCTACAAAGTACTTTCAAGAATAGATTTACATACTTACAAGCTCAAATGTTTTTCTCTTCCATAATATTCATATTTTTAGTATGTACTCTTTTATATTCTAAGTAATATTCCTTTCTCCACACTACTTCCTTAAATGATTTGTTTAAAAGGAATTTTTGGCCAAATAGCTCAGCAGATTAAAGTGCCTGCAAGCAGGCCCAGGGGCTGGAAGTTTGATATCTAGGCCTGCCACGTGGACCTTGCCCCCATGACACGCTGGGCCAGCAATTGAGACTGGGCATGGTGGCATGCACCTGTAATCCCAGCTCTTGGGAGGCTGTAAACAGGCAGATCACTTTGAGTTCAATCTAGTAATGAGACCTTGAACACCCTATAGACCCTTCCCTAAAATACATAAATAAATAAATAAATAACAATCTTCAACATTCATCCTCATAAAGTGTCAGTATTCTGCATTATATCTCTCTATTTAGACCAAACACTAATTCTCAATAAATGAGAGCTTGATTTCTTCTCCTTCACTTCTTCCCATAGAATAATGTATTTGTTACAATTGATGATAAACATATTGGTCATTACCACTCAGAGGCCATAGCTTACATGACGGTTGACACTGGATGTACATTTTCTGTGTAGCAAGCATTACAACACATACCTACTATTGCAATACTATGCTCTAAAATTTTGTTCTCTGTATTTACACTCTTCCTCTCCTCCCATCTCAAAAGATTTCATCTTCTGTCAGTTGTTTCGCCTTTTCCAGAATGGTATATAGATGAAATTGTACAGCTGTGGCTTCTTTAGGTTGGCTTTCTTCACCTACTAATATGCATTGAATTTTCCACAATTGCTTTCTATTTCTTGGCACTTCATTTGTTTTTAACATTACTACTCAAGCGCTTTGTATGTCCACAGTTTATAAACTTACCTGTTGAAAGATAACTTGATTGTTTGCAAGTTTGGATGGTTATTAATAAAGGTGCCTTCCCATTAGTATCTATGTACAGATTTTTGTGTAGACATACGTTTTTGACTCTGAGTAAATACCAAGAAGTAAGTTGTCAGATCATTTAAGATTATGTTTTCTAAGAATTTCTCACATGAAGATAAATATGGTCACATACACCTATAATCCAAGCATTCTAGGATGCTGAGGCAGGCAGATCATAAACTCAAGTCTAGAGTGGCCTTAGTGAGACCTTGTTTCAAAAAATACAAAATATTACTCAAGAACACACTAAAGATGTAGCCCAGTGAGAAGGCCTGGGACTTGATCCTTAGTGAAAAAGAAAAGAGAAATAAGAGGGAGGATGGAAAAGAGGGAGGGGAGAAACAAGACATAGAGAAAAGAACAAAGAAAATAGAAGAATCTAGCAAACTTTCTTCCAAAGAAATGTACCATTTTTCATTTTTACTAGCAATGAATGAGAGTTCCCATTGCTCTGTGTCCTCATTTCATTTGATGTTGTCAGTTTTGAGAATTTCTTCATTCCAGTAGATATATATTGACATCTTACTGCTTTAATTGAAATTTCCTTTATAGTATATGGTGCTTAACATGTTTTGTATGTTTATTTGCCACCTGGATGTCTTCTTCAGCTGTACAAACCTTTGGCGTATTTCTTAGTTGAGTTGTGTGTATAACTCATATAACTCTCATACTGTGGAGTTTCAAGAAGTTTTTGTTTTTAATACAGCATGCATAGGGGCTGGGTGATGGCTCAGTAGAATTAGCACTTCCCTGGCAAGCTCAAGTGCCTCAGTTAAATCCCTGGTTCTGCCAAAAAAAAAAAATTATATGTAACAGTCCTTTATCAGATATCTCTTTTACAAATATTTTCATCTCCTGAAACATTATGTTATTGTTCCACTGCTCCTTTGACTTTCCCTGCCTAGAAATAGTTTCTTCATGGCTTAGGATAGTTCAAATCAGTATTGTCTCACCTTCCTTGTATGATAAAGAGGAGATGTGAACTGGAAATAACACAGCAGAAGACAACATTTACAAATTCTTTATACTTACTTGAAGAATATGCTTTAATAAATTATGATTTAAAACTATGTTTGACTGAAATAATTGTAGAACATGAAAATTTTTAAAGGTAGGGTTTGAAGAATGTGGTGTTACATGAGGAAATTGTTATAGACCTGGTGGTTTTCAGCTTAAAAAGTCATATGGATTATCTATCAAATCAATAATCTGCATATGGGCATGCTATTAAACAATGTATATCCTCTCTTAATTTTAAACTAAAAGCTTTTAAACAAAAATCTTCTGCTTCTATCTTCATGATTCTGCCTACTTCTATTATCCTCAAGTACAGTAGAGTCTAAACTATTTTTACATTGATTATGATGATCCAACTAAGATCCTGAGCTCCAACCTTCTCCATAAATTTTAGTTACATTTCTTTTAAATAAAAATTAAAATGTCCTTGGTTTGATTTTTGTCTTCTAGAAGTATCTCATGCAGAGAGTCAAGTTGTCAGCAAATTTGGATCTTTTTCTGCCACCTTAGAAAATGGAATATGTCTCTCAATAAGTTACTATGGATCAAATGGAACCGTGCCAGGTGAAATAAATGCTAAAGACAAGATGTGTGTCCATACCCAGAGTCACTGCCCACCCTCAGTCTACACACTGTCAATAAACTGGTTTGGTTTTATGCCTCATAATTTTTTTTACAAGGTGAAGTTATAAGGAGTGTGTGGCACATATGCCTATGTGTACATAGTGTGTTTATATATGTACATATATCATCTTTCATACATAGCAAATGAGAATATAACTCTGGCCTTTGAAAAGCATTTGTTATCTATGTAGTATTTGATATAATTGCATACATATATATATATATAAGATCATATATACACACCCATATATATTCCACTTAACTTTGTTAACTAGCCCATGAAAATAATTCTGTAGGTTAGTGCCAAAGAAAGCATGATTTACCAAGAAATCCTTTTGGTTTTCTGTAGAATAATATTTTTATGAATTCTGTAATTGTGGAACTGCCCAGTATGTTTCAGGACATTAGTCTTAAAGGAGCTATTCATCGGACATCTTGAAGGATTTCTCTCCTCCACTTTCAATAAATAAAATTTTCAACTGGAAGCTATTTCCTTTCATACCACAAAAAATATTTCACTTTACCAAGAACCAATTAGGAAATCTGTGGGTTTCCACGCGTTTTAAAGGGATTTAACCACAGCATTTTTAAAAAAGCATTACAAAATCAGAACCCCTATGTTATACAACCTTGAAACTGAGTATTAATTCAGATCATGGAGAGCCAGTTATCTGCCTACTCTGTAGCCTTTTTCTGCAGGAACAGTATTACCACGGATCATTAAAACTGGTTTCTTAATAGAGTTAAAAATGCTTGTAGAAACACAAGCAGGAGATGCTAAAAGCAGTTAGAAATGTTGATTTGGAACTGAGATGGAATGTCAGGTAAATTTTGGAGTTAGGAGCAGGAATCTGCTGTCTAGAGCCCGAAGAGTGAGTGGGATTATCTGATTCTAATATTATTTACAAAGATACTCAGCTCTAGCTATGTATTGTAATTACAGATAGCATTTCATAGATGTAACTTCCCAAGCTTTATTGCCTGTAGGCCTGAGGAGTTGTTTTTAAGTCCATAAATATTATTATGGACTATCATAGTCAAGAAGTTAATAAGCTAAATGACTGAGTAAAAAGGAAGATTCAGTAAAGAACATTAAAGAAAAAATTGACCAGAGCAATAAGAACTCAGAGGGAATAGAATTCAAGATGGAAGAAACAGTCTGGGACTTAGGTAACTCCTCTTCAGCTCTCAGAACCCCAGCAAGCCTTTACAACAGAGAAGAAACCACAGTGTGTGTGTGTCTGTCTGTCTGTGTGTGTGTGTGTGTGTGTGTGTGTGTGTGTGTGTGTGTGTGACCTCAGCCAAAAGAAGCTATTTTTCCCCTGGTTTTCTTTCTTTGTGTCATTTCTTGCATTTCTATTTCATATATCTTTTTATTCTGCTATTTTGAATGCAGATCTTTAGACTATTTTCACTTGGTAGGACTTTTACTTTTTACATATATAGTGAATGGAAAGTAATTCCTTTATCCTTAACATGGTTGTACTGCTGACAGAAAGGCAAGAACATGTGATGTAATGACTCAATTAATCAAGCATACTAAAATATTAATAATCTCTGATATTTTCTAACTATAACCCTCCTGATTATCAAATTAACTACATTATCCTGAAAAATATCCATCTGATTAAGCATATTTAGATAGGTAAAAACTGTTGATAATTTGTGTAAAATTTGAGGTGTAAATGTTAGGACTACTTTATTTACTTTCTTCCTCTTGTTTATAGAGGATAAGGATCCTAATTTGGAGGCAATGTTGAACATCCCTTCAGCATTTACTCCAACTGTGATCCCTACTATAGTGAATGTTCCTCAAGGCAAAGCAAAAGGGAAAGCAAAAGGCAAAGAAAAACCCAAGGAATCCCTTAAGGAAGAGGAGCACCCAAAAGAAGAAGAGAAAAAGGTAAAATGGGTTTTGACACAGAACCCCAAGCCCAGTTTCTGCCTCAGCGTTGACTTGTAAAAATCATAACCTATGTCTACAGTGTTATCATAGGGACCTTATTTTATTTTTAATATTCATTAGCGTTCCCCATGCTGTCAACTTGGTGTGCACAGGAGGATTTGTGCAGAAGTTGCATTCCCACTCCAAGGGACGCTGACACATACAAATTGTTTCATATCATTCATTCTAAATTGAGAACCACTAGGTCAGCCTTTCCCTACTGAGGTCTCTGGGTTTTTGTTTTCAGTTGGTTAAGTTCCCAGTATTTGTTGTTTCTGTCATTCTATGTAGCTCTATAGAGATAGTTAACCTTTGTAAATGCAGATCCATAACTAATAGAGACAGTTTCATGTGTTAGACTTGGACTTGGATATTGACAAGCTAAGAGTTCAACAGGGCTAATGGACAACCTACTTCCTACTACTGATGAAAGGCCACACACACACACACACACACACACACACAAATATGAATGTGCCCACATCCACAAATACACCACACACACATTAAGAATTATTTCTATTTTTCCTTCATTAGTGTCAAAAAATATAGGACACCTTAAATGGCCAATGATAGAAAGATTCATCAGTGAGATATTAGAAAGATCCCAGTGACTAACCAAGAAGAGAATGGGCTGGAAAAACTGAATACTTTTTATCTAAAAATGTTCAGAAGTTTCCAAATAGCTCTCATTTTTGAGTACGTATAACCAAGCAAAATATTCAGGCATAAATACATATAATTAATTATAATTTTGAAGTATACACACCAAAGCCCTCATTGCTTTATAAATAAAACTTCACTACCTTTTTTTTCTTTTCTTGCTTTTACTTACTATATTACTATAGAAAACCAATGGCAAATATTAGAAAAGCATCATATCTCTTTCACACAAAGTGTAAGGATTATACACACATAAAAGATGCTCTATCCATCTTAGTCTGTTTAGAACTAGTATCACGAAACACACTGAATGATTTATAGGCAATTGGGATTTATTGCTCAAGTTCTGGAGGCAAAATGCTATAAGACTCAGTGTCACTAAGCACTTGTTTCTATAAATGGCATTTTCTATGGGTCCTCATCTGTCTTCTATAAAGACATAAATCCCAGTCATGAAGAAGAGCCATCAGGACTTAATCATTTCCTGAGGCATATCTCTTACCTAATACCCAATGCCTGCACTCTGGGTATTAGGTTTCAACATATACATTTGTGAATGGAAGAGGTGAGAGCATTCAGACCATAGCATTCCACACATCCAAGTGGAAACATGATTCAAAGCCTCCCTCAAAACTACAACTTATGGGGCTGGGGAGATAGCTCAATGGAATAAGTGCTTGCCTGGCAAGTGCAAGGTCCTGAGTTTGATCCCTGGTATCACTAAAATAAAAAGCTTAAAACTACAATTCCCCCATGAATCCCAAATTATTTCCAATAATTTCTCCAGTTTTTGAGAGATGAGCCATCCATTTGGTATTGCCATTTAATTGCCTCATCTGTTTCCTAAGTGCCCTTCTACAAATAGAATACAACATTTTCAAAGGCCAAGACTCATGCATCCCTCCGAGATCTACTTAGCTATTCTCAAATTGTATTAAGCACTCACTAAATCCTTATTTAGCCAAAATAATTATTTATTTAGAAAATGATAAATATTCACATGCAGCATTATTTACAGGAAGAAGAACCAGAACCTCCCTTATCAGAGTCTCCTTATGTCCTTACATTCCCAAACCTAAATGTGTCTTCTCCCAATGGGCTTCTGTTGACCTTCATTGGGCAAGAGTCGTCAGGTCAGTGGGGACATGTGGGAAAGGGAGGCTGGGGTAAATACCATATAAGAAAACTGTTAGAATACCATTTAAATATGTGTGGTTTCCTGCTTGTTAATCATATCTCTTGCTGCTAGTGAACAAGACTATTTTCAAATAATGAGAATGGTAATAGTAACCTGCTTTGACTATTTATGATGTCCAAGCACTAAGTACCTAACAAACATAGAAAACAAAATATTATGAGCTAGGTACTTTTAACTCCCTTCTACAAAATAAAGATATCAAGGTTTCAAAATATTAAAGATTTTACAGATAAATGGATGCAACTAGAGACTATACTCATAAGTGAAATAAATCAGATGCCAATATGCAAACATCATATTGTCTCCCCAATGTAAGGTTCTGAAAGAGTAAATAAAGTGGAAAGTGTACAATAGATACTGTGAAAGGGAAAGAAATTGTTCAAAGGGAAAGAACAACTAGGATGAGGGAAAAGAAAAAGAAAAGAAAGAGAAGAAAAGAAATACACACATAAGATAGTTTCAATAATTATACTACTAATTTCCCCTAGTATATTGAAAGGAACAATTAATTTTTAAATTTTTTCTTCTCTTTAATTTTTTTGATCAATTTTGCATGCTTATGTCTGCTAATCTGAACAATCAATTTGAAAAAAACAATATGCAGTGTAACAAGCACACAAGGTCAGGCATTTTCAAAGTAGTATGACCAAAGATACAGTATAACAACCATTGGTCAATTCCTACCATTTTGTTTAGTGAAATTATGCATCATTTCTGGTGTTTTTTTTTTAATCCACTTTTATTATTTTCTTAAAAAATTAGAAGAAAATTGAATAACCTGGTCATGTCCACCCAGCTCCTATATGGCCTCTACAGAGGGCCACAGAACAGCATTTTGATGGTTGTCCAAACTAAAGATGGGGGCACAAAGTAAATTTTGCTAGGTACAGGTTGGATAAGTGGCTCACATATCAAAATGTAATTTTAGAGAATATATTATTTCTGTCTATTCCATATATGTTTCAAATCTTTTCAGATGAATAAATAGAAGACTTGTTATTAAGCTCATGGAGCATCTATACTCATGATTAACTCAAGTAACATTTGAATAGACACCCACTATTGCCATATAAATAGGAAATGAAATAGAGAAGACACTGAGTTTGAACTCGAGATCAAAAGTTGACCCTCAAACCAACTAACTGGTTTATAAAACCACACTGGACCTTATCTCTTCATCTGATAAATTTTAGATTATATCAAAGGTCTTGATTTTATTCACAATCAAATATTCTTCTTATGTGAATTCCATCTGTACCCCACACTTTAAAAGTATGTCTTGTCAAAGAAAAAATTATACTGACCTAAAAATAATTCAGAGTTTCATTCGTCAGCCAAAATAAAATAAGTTACATGTGACAGTTAATACACTTTTGCTCAATTTTCAATTTTTTTTCAAAGTCACACACACACACACACACACACACACACTTTACTAGTTTCCTTTACAAGAAACAATAACATCATCATTTTTGATATAAATCTCAGGTCATGAGAGGCCAAATGGATCCAAGAAGGGAAGATGAAAATTAAGTACTTAAATTAATCAAAAGGCACTATCCAATACCACCTAAAACCTACCTCCATGATGGTAGCAGGCTAAGGAATGTTAAGCTACAGCAAATTATCTAATGTGAATATTAACAGTAATGTCTTACTATTTTTAATTAGGGCTTCTCAGTTTTTTAAAAAGATGGACCCCTGTTCTTTTTCCAAAAATCCCTAGTGATACAGATTTTATGGTTATCAGAACTACTGTAATCGATGTGTCTAAGTTCCCTCCAAGGTCTAGGACACAAATGAATGCTAAGAGGAATATTGTTTTCAAATTCAATCGTATATTTGTTTCCTTGAGTCTGTTATTACATCTGTCTTTTCAAAGAGTTTTATAATCTGCTCTGATATGTTGATCCTTATGCCAAGACATAAATTGTATTTAATAGCTCTGCACAAAATGCATCATCTTTTTTAAATCTTCCATATTATGTAATGATAATTTGTGTATGCATATAATTATAACATAAATACCAATGCAGTAATATGTTCAATGTCTACCTTGAACATAAAGACAGTAGGTTACTATGGCAGAAGAAGAAAAGGCTTAGACTTGAATTTTTTCCTAGGAGATTTAATTCAATAAGAAATGATATCTATCTTTGTATATATTGTTCAATGCTAGTGTGAGAACTTGTTTTGGTTTCTGTGGAACTTTTTTGAGTTTTGTGTAGGTTGGTGATGGTGGTTTATTAGAAAATTATTTAACTCTCACCTGTGCCACTTGCCTACTTTATGATTATAGATAACTTATATCTCCAACCCTCTATTTGTTCATTTGAAAAATGAAAAATGAAAACTTTTAATATCTTGCCATGGTAGACTAAGTAAAATACATATATAAAGTAATTTCCATATGTAACAATCATAATGAATATTTTTATCGCTATTATTATTTCTGTGGCTTGAGAAGGTTGTAAACAGTCCCGCTAAGCATTTTCCCACCAGCCCACTAAACAGTATTTATCCTAGCTGATATATTCCTTCAAATGCAATCATTCTGTCTTTATTCCTTTGTTTAAGGCTTTTAGGCTTTAATAAACTACATCATAGTTAAGAGGAAATTATTCAGTTAGCAAAAACTGGATAGGCACAACATGCCATTACTTCTCCACAGTACTTGTTCTTTTTGAAGATACTTATTAGGTGCTTTTATCCTTCATTGTCAGCTACTAATAGAACACTGAGAACAACCTTGGTCTGCCTAATGGTGGGAGGGGGGTTGCATTAAATTTCAGAAGTGATGGATGGCTTGGGATAGACATATTGTGTGGCAGGAATTTCCTCAGAAATGAGAGGAAAATAGCAACAAAGAAAAAAAAACAGATATCTCAGATGATTGCCCTGAGGTTTTCTGGGCTTCCTTCCAGAGAAAGGCATATTCATGAAGAAGGCACCTATCAGGGCCTGCAGATGATATTACCGCTTCTGAGTATGTAACAGGTTAGCAAAATCAAGTTTTCTGGTCCATCTGTCAAGGCCTGAAAACTTCCTTGTTATTCAGATGCAAACAGAAGAATGAAAACAAGTGAGAAAGTAAATTCCGATAGATTGCCCTATTCACAGAATAGCTTTATTCCTTTTTATTTCTTAAGGTCTACAGTTTGTGGATGAAGAACCCATCTGGGACATCATGATCCGCCAGAGCTACCCCCAAAAGACGAAGCACTATGAGTTCTATAAAACAGTAATGCCACCCATAGAGCAGGAGGCATCCAGAGTTATCACCAGTCAAGGCACTGTTGTCAAGTACATGTTGGATGGATCCTCACAAGTAAAAGAATATATTATACAATCCCCTTGCTGAAAAATAAAAGACAGATGGGCTAGGAAAGAAACAGTATGATAGCAGAGACCAAAAACAAATAGAGTGACATCTTAAAATAGCAAATGAAGATTATTATAGTGAGAAGAAAAAGTGTTATCTATACAAACAGGATACAAATAAAATTGTCATTTCTTGGCATGGTCTAAAGTGATGTTGTAACATAGTGTTTTAAATAAAAACTTTAAAGAGCAAAAGGGACTATAATGGATAGATCACCTTTGTGCTCAGCAAATTAAAAGTTCCAGAGGTAATGCTTTCCTTGGGAGTTAGAAACCACAAAACACAGAAGCTATAAGCCCTACCCACAATTTCACAAGGCAGCGCTATTAGAAACAGGCTCTATACCACCAAGAAACAAAAAGGGTTCCCTAGGAGAAATAAATCCAAAGCACCAAAAACATCAATCTTAGAGGACGGCAACGTCATGAGAATAGAATATAAAATTTAGTAAAAGTTTCTTAAAGTCACCTAAAATTAAGAGCAAATACTCAAGCAAAGAAAAAGAAAAATAAGTAAAAGTAATATAAGGAGAGATTTGAGAAGCTAAAAATCCATAAAATAAGAACTTTTTAAAATTTCTATGGAAAATATCAAGCATCCCTACAAGTTATAAATAATTTTCAAGGAACAACTTGCCAGATTCGGCTTCTCAACCCAAATCAGAGACAGCACCATCTGAGACAACCATCATAGGTTAGAAGGGGGAGAAATTTTTAGAAATGTGAAAAAGGTATTTGTGTACTAGGATATCTAGAAGAAAACATAGTATAAAGGAGGAAATAATAATAATAATAATAATCAAATAATCATACCATAATCTTAAAAACTGATTTAGATTAAGCAGAGCAATCAAGTACCCATCAGGATTGGCATTAATTAGTTGTTTTTGCTGTTGTTGTCTGTTTTGTTTTTGGTGGAACCAGGGATTGAACTGAGGCCCTTGCACTTGCCAGGCAAGCTCTTATTCTACTGAGCCATCTCTCTAGCCCTTAACTGATTGTTAAAAGAAAGCATAAGTAGGTCATTTTGAAATTATGGACTCAGCAGATGGGAAGTTTGCAAAGCTTCTAGTTACCTACAAAAGAATGAGAACCAGACTGGCATTGGGCTTCCTGGTCATGCACTTTTGACAGCTGTACATTCAGATGGCCATATCCAAAATACCTAGAGTTATGATACATAGTAGATAGATATTAATAGAAACTAGATATTTCAATATGTGATTAAAATTTCAGCCAGGTGTGGTGGCACATGCCTGCAACTCCAGCACTAGGGAGGTTCTGGTTGATAACTGCAAGTTCAAGGCCAGCCTGGGCTATATAGTGAGTCCAAGGTCAGCATGGACTACATCCAAGACCTTGTCTAAAAAAGATAAAGTCAGTCATTTGAATAACCTTAAGAGTGAATAAACAGTTCTCTAATTACATAGGTTAAAGAAGAAGAATAGAAAAATCTCAGAGTTATCCTACAAAAGACAGAAAACAGAAATTAAATAGAACATGTAAAATCATAACCTGCTGGCTTCTAAGCTACTGCCTGTCATCTGCAGTAATAAGCTCCATGGTACGAGCCTTGAGGCCCGCCAGCAGCCTTTCTTTGGATTATTTGGACCTATTTCTGTTTTACACACACTGCATATTGCTAGCCAACCCTTCTCTTGCTTGGGAGCAGACTGAGGACTTTGTTTTTCTCCTCAGATTCTCTTTGCAGATGGGACTGTGAGCACGAGTCCTGATTCAGGTCCAGTTTATCCTGAAATGTCAACAAGCCCTCATGACGGAGATTTGCCAGATTCAGCTTCTCAACCCAAATCAGAGACAGCACCATCTGAGACAGCCATCACAAAGAAAGGTAACAAAAGAAGCCTCTCAATTCATGCTGGATTTAATAGACTTCAAGCTTGCCAAGTGAGGGGCAGCCAGATAGCTCAACAGATTAAAGCACCTGCTTAGGCAGGCGCAGGGACCAGGGTTCGTGCCTCCCTAGGGCACACTGAGACAGCAAATGAGACTCGGCTTAGTGGTGCATGCCTGTAATCCCAGCTTTGGGAGGCTGAAAACAGAAAAATCACTAAAAGTACAATCTGTGTAATGAGACCATGTAGACCCTATGTACGTAAAAGGAAAAAAAAGAAGTGCTCAGGATAAGCTTAATATCTTTCATCTTCACTATGACTATATTCAAATATCTATATGTGAGGTTCTATTGCAATCACAGAATTACGTATCCTTTCCTGGACTGAGTTTTTCTCTTAATAATAAATAAGTAATATTTTATTCTGTCATTTTATATTCTTACATTCGATATGCTGCTCAGGCAGCTGTGTTAGAGTTGGTTGAGATCAACAATGATAAGATTCTGAGTAAGTATATGGGATGCTTTTGAACTTTGCCTCAAATTGCAAGAGATACACTGGCTCCAGGAATGTGATCCTCATAGAGCAACTTCTAAAATAGAAAGGAGAAGGGGCCGGGGAGACGGCTCAGTGGAATAAGCGCTTGCCTGGCAAGCTCAAGGGCCAAACCCTGGTTCCACAAAAAAAAAAAAAAAAAGAAAGAAAGGAGAGTGAATACAAGAGCCTTCTTTACATCTCATTATCAGGAAGGAAGATATTTTTCCACCTTCAACCCCAGCATTAACTGAACCCAGTTGGACCCTAGGGTGTGAAAACAAGTGTAAAGCATTTTTTGGCCTCTTTCTTATAAACAAGCACAATGAGCAGGAAAAAAATGAAAATACTGGCTGAGGAAGCACCCCAAAGTGCCTGCCATAATATAAATCACTAAAGTGCTGTCCTTAGAAATATTTCTGATACATGCACTATAGTATAAAATATCTATTTCTTTTTACCCTTGCCAATGCTAGCTATTGTCATTCTCATCCTCTAATTGAATTTTGTAAATAACTAATTCATCATCTTATAATGCTACTTCATGTTTGTTTATTGGTGAGATTAAATGTTTAAAGACGTCTCTTGGGTTTTCCTGTGTAACTTTTCACAAAAAAATATTTAGTTGTATTTTCTTTCTAAATATTACCTAATTTCCATTACAATATTTTTTCTCTTTAATTATTTAAATTTCTTTGTACCTTTCCAAAACCATGAAGTGCTTTTAGTTGTTCTTTTTTAAGTTTTTTTCCTAATGTGTGAATTTACTGCTATAAAGTTTCCTCTTAAGACAGCTTTTATTTTATCCCACAGGTTTCTGTAAATTATATCCAAATTTTCCTCTGATTGTAAATATTTTTTTAAATTTTTTCTTTAATTTCATCTGTGACCCACTGGTTGTTTCAGAGGTTGTTGATTTGTATGTATTTATGGTGTTTCTGTGGTTTCTTTTCTGAATAATTCCCAGTTTCATGGCACTGTGGTCAGAAGCATGCATGGGACAACTTCAGCTCCTTAGCATTTACTTAAAAATGCTCTGTGTGTTAGCATGTCGTCTATTTTGGAGAACATCTCATTTGCAGCTGGAAAAAACATTTTATTCTGTCATTACTGGGTGAAACACTCTGTACCAGTATACCAAGTCAATTTCTTTACAAGTTTGGTTTAGTTCTGTTATTCTTTTGCTGATTTTTTTTTTTTTGCCCCGTTCATCTATCTCTTTAAGAAAATGGCATGTTAAAGTCACCCTTTACAACTGTATTATTTCTCATTTGATTTTATACATTTGGTAATTGTCTTGTGTAGGGCTGGCAAAATAGCTCAGCAGACTAAAGCATATACTTAGGCAAGCTTAGGCAAGCACATGGACCATGGTCACTCCTCAGTACCACATGCTATGCCAGCCCCTCCCACAGGGTGGGCTGAGCTGACCAGAGTCCAGGTGTGGTGGTACATGCCTATAATCCCAGGGCTGAGGAGGCAGAAAACTCACCATAAGTCTGAGCTGCATGGTGAGACACTGTAACAATCGAATACATGAAAAATTTAAAAATAAAAATATATGTCTTACATAGGTGGGTACTCCTACATTGAGTACATATATACTTATAACTGCTATCTCTTCCTAATGCAGTTTTCCTTTAACAAGTGTATAATGACCTTCTTTGCCTCTTCATATGATCTTTGGCTTGTAGTCAATATTGTCAGGAACCAGAATAGCTACCCCTGATTTTTTCTGATGATCTGTGGCATACAGATCGTTGTTTTCCATCCTTTGACTTTTACACTGTGAATTTCCTTTTGAGTTAAGTGTGTTTCTTGTATGCAGCATACTGTTGGGTTTTATTTATTAAACAACTCTGCTAGTCTGCTTATTTTAATTGATGAATTGAGGCCATTTACATTGATGGCTGTAACTGATAAGTATTGCCTTGTCTTTGTCATGTTATTTCCTGCTGTAGGTTCCATGCTTTCCCATCTTTTTAATCATTTTGTCTGTTTGGTGGCTCCTTTCTGTTGTTGTTGAAGCTGTGGTCACTCAGTCTTTCTAGAATATCTGTCAGTACTCTTTGTAGGGTTGGTTTGGTGATCCTTAATTTCCCCAATTGTTCTTTGTCATGGTAGGATCTTATCTAGCCAGTGAATCTGATAGACAGTTTTTCAGGGTGATATCAATCTGGGTGGCAAGCTATTTTCTTTCACGACCTGAAACATTTCCCTACAAGATCTTTTTTTTTTTTAATTTATCTATTTGGTACAGGTTCTCACTATGCAGCTGGGATTCATAGCTATCCTCCTGTTTCAGCCTCCCAAGCAATGGAATTACAGGTGTACACCACCACATGTGGTTTTGGTGGCTTGTTCAGTGGGCCACAGGTGGAGCTGACATGGCATGTCCTTACACTTGCCAGGCAGGTGCTTAGATTGCTGTCCAACCATTTCTTGATTTAATGGTTTGTGTTGAGAAACTTGCCATGATTCTGATAGACTTTCCATTATCAGTGATCTGTTTCTTCTCTTTAGCAGCTTTTAATATTGTATTATTTTACTCAGTTTCTGAAACCTTGATTATTACATGTCTAGGTGTAGATTTATTTTACTTATGGCTGTTTGGAGTTCTGCATGCCTCACAGTTCTTTGCTCATGTTTGGAAATGTTTCTGCTAACACTTCTGTAAATAGTTTATTTATGTCATTTTTTTTTTTTTTTTTTTATGGAACCGGGGATTGAACTCAAGTCCTTGCACTTGCCAGGGAAGCGCTTATTCCACTGAGCCATCTCCCCAGCCCTTATTTATGTCATTTGTGCTGTTTTCTGCTGCTTCATTGACACCTTGTTCTTGTATTATTTTTCTTTTTATTGTCTATAACTGCTGAACTGTTATTTCCTAGCCCCTTTGTTAGTCTTAGTAGATCATTTTTATCTTCATTAGCTGCATCACGCTACCCTTGATGTCTGAAACTATCTTCAGTTTCATTCAAGTGGCTTTGCCAGCTTTCAATGGTATTCTTAATTTCAATGGTATTCTTAATTTCAATGGTATTCTTAATTGGTATTCTAAGAATACCAATAGTATTCTTAATTTCCTGTTTTAAACTGTTTCATGCATTCTAATTCTTTCCTCTATTGTTCATTCAATGTTCCGATCATTTTTCTAATCTCTATATTTTTATCTATATTTTCTTTATCTGTGGTAATCAATTATTTCACAATTGTCATTTCATTTTTGATCTGAGAGATTATTTTTTATCTTATTTCTGCTATAGCTTGATGGACTTGTTTCTTCCCTTAAATTGCTATTATTTCAGAAATTTTAGGTGTGTAATTTCTAACTTCATGTACGTCTTTGTCTCCTAGATTTGTTCTTGGTATGCTGTAGGATTGAGATTGCCTTTTACTTCTAAGTATTCCCATTTTTGAAGCTCCTAGTAACTAACCAGAATTAGTAGTGGTGGGAAAGTGGTGAGGTGCATGTCAGTGAGGTTTCTACTGCAGTGGGGAGAAGGGTAGGACTCACCAAGAATCTCACTACTAGTGTGGACGCCTAACTGATACACAGCAAAGCTTCAGTGTAAGTGGTGGGTGTCATCCAGATTCACCAGAATCCCATAGGTTTCCAAGAATCATCCTAATATTTGTTTTGGTTTTTAATGTATTTGGTTGTTACAGGGTTTTAATATGAAGCTCAAACTCACTCACAGTGATTCTCCTGTTTTCAGCCTCTCCAGTGCTAGGATTATGGGTGTATGCAAATATGCCCAGATTCTATGGTCTCCGAGCTTGCCTCAGCTTGCCTAAGCAGGCACTTTAATCTGCTGAGTTATCTCACCAGCCCCAATCCTCCTAATTTCTTAAAAAGTTGGACCAATCCCATCAAAATATCCACACCTAGCACTGGGGGAGGGGGGAGCAAAGAATGCAGTTTATCAGAGTCCCACAGGTCACCTAGAGTCCTCCTTTGTTCTTAAGTGGATGGACTAGGCACCAAGAAAGCTCTGAACCTGCACACGCTGGACCCACAGATTGCAGCTCTCCAGAGTCCACAGGCACTCAGGATCCTAAGTTCTTAAAAGGTTGGACCAGCACCAGCACAATCTCCTCACTTGTGCACTGGGGGCAAATATCAGAGTTTATCAGAGTCTCACAGGCAACCCAGAGTCCTCCACAGTTCTTAAATTGTGCCAGGAAAGCTCAATGCCTGTACACACTAGGCCTACAGTTCACAGCTCTCCAAAGGCCCGATGGTCATAAATTTCTACAGTTGTTCTTTCTATTGGAAATATCTTTTTTCTCCATCAACTTTAAAAATTATTTTTGCTGGATACATCAGTCTGGGTTGAAAATTGTTTTCTCTTAGGGCTTGAAACACCTCACTTCAAACTTCTTGATTTCAGTGTGTTGAGAATCCTTCTGTAATTCTGATGAGGTTTCCTTTATAGGTGGTATGTTTCCTTCCTCTAGCTGCTTTTAATATTTTATTCTTGTGCTGAATTTCTGAAACCTTGATTATTACATGCCTTAGGGTAGATACGTTTTAGTCATGACTATTTGGAGTTCTATATGCTGCATTTAATGTATGTCAAATTCTTTATCCATGTTTGGGAAGTTTTCTGCCATTATTTCTGTAAGAAGGGTTGCAGTGGCTTTTTCACTGTTGCCAGCTTCCTGGATGATACCTGGTGATCTTATGCTATTTTTCCTTACTTTATCTTGTAGCTGTTGGATTGAATTTTCATGGTCTTTTGCCATTTTTAGGATAGCTTTTTGTTTTCTGTTTTTCACGGAATCACATACCAAGTCCTTTACTTTTTTAAGAATTTGCTGGCTATAGGGGCATACATCTGTCATTCCAGCACTCAAGAAGAGCACCATTGAGATTTAGAGGCCAACCTGGGCTTAATATTGAATCCAAGGTCTGCCTGAACTACATAGCAAGGCCCTTCTCTGGGTTTTTCAGTCTCCCAAACTGAGCGGGAGTTTTCAGTCTACCTATCTCAGTCTCCCAGGGTGCTGCAATGATGGGTGCACCACACATGATGGGACAGGAATTACTTTGGCACAGAACCAGCACAGGAGGGAATGCACAAAGACACTGGCACCACATGGGGAAGCCCCTAAAGAAGGAACATGTTTTCAAAGGGCAAAGCAGGGAGACCAAGGTATGGCTCCCAGCTGAGGAATATCTCATTCAAGCTTCAGCTTTTCCCAAGGGAGATTCTTTGGTGCCTAGAAAGAGGGGTAAAGAGGCTGGGGCTGTGCAGGCTAGAGATAGACACAAATATAGGAATGGGTGTGCAGGCCAGACAGGGTGGAGTTCCCAGATAATTCTAGGTTCAGGCCCTAAGTAATGGTGCAGCTGTCACCTAAGGGCCACCAGACTGGAACTGTAGCATTAGCCAATCGCTGATGTTTTTTCCCAACTATTTGAGGAGCCCAGTAGGTCCCATGCTCTTTGGAGTGGGAGTGAGTACAGAGGCTCTGGTTCCAGAGAGGCAGTCATTGGCTTATATGCACCTAGCAAAGTATGGAGCCAGAAGGTCTAGGTCAGAGACAAAAGGACCCCTCACAGTGCTGGCCTGGGGTCTCTGACATAGATCAGTGGATGTCTAGATTCTGGGGTCCAAGGTTTCAGGCTCAATATGAGGAAAGCCATATAACCTCGAGTCTCCATTGTTGTTGAATGGTTAGGTAGGCAGGCTCCAGAGCCCCTCTCAGTGAGACCACAATGAAACTATAGTCCCTGCGCCCTGATTTCTGGTCCTTTTCCCCTCAGACCAAGCTCTTCCTGCCTCCTCTGACAGCCTGACCATGTATCTTCTGGAAACTCAAGAGGCAGGGGGAAAAGAGCCAGCCCAATCCAGGGCATGAACTTGCCTACACAGTAGTTGTGTTCCTGCCTTCTAGACCATCTGATATTCTATCCTCATCTTCATTTAATCTACTGTATATACTTTCAGTGGAGTTTTTTAATCTGCATTTCTATTTAGGTCTGTTACATTAATTCCATTTCTTTGTCTATGTTTGCATTTATGGTTTCCATAATTTTTCTGAGTTCCTCTATTTTTTATCTGTGTCTGTTTTAATATTTTTTATTTTTATAGTCATTTCCTTTTATCCCTTAGAAAATATTTTTCTATGGCCTCTTCCATTTGTTTTTTCACTTCTGCTGCTATCATTTTGGAGAGTGCCATTTGTTGGCTTTTGATTACTTTCTATGTCTTTGTACTCTGGACTTGTCTTGGGTGGGCTGGACATTCGAGATTGTAGTTTACTTCTTCATCTTAATATTTTCTGTTTTCTACTTTATTTTAGTTTCAGTGTTGATGTTTTTATATTTCTTATTTTAAATAACATTATGACTGGTGTCAGGGCTTTCCTAGTATGTGGCTGTTCCTCTGGATGACTTGTACATACAAGTGGTTCTTGGGCTGTAGGTCTATCACAAGAACCTACCTTCCCAGTCTGCTGAGGCTGAGGAGTTGCTATCCTCTTGACTTAGGGCCCACTCTTTTGGTACTGGACTACCATGATGGTTATGAGCTCTAGAATCACTCTTGTCACAGAGAAGGGAAAGAAATGGGCTATAGTATGTATGACATTCTGGTTAAGGTACTTCAGATGGCAATTACAGTATACTCAAGCACAATCTGGCTATTGATAACTATTGTGTGGCAACTATTAGCCTGATATCTATAACAATCAGAGGAAGATCTACAGAAATATATATAACACAACTTAAAACAGGAACTAGTATGCAATGATATTTTCCACTTAATAGAATGATTTTACCCTGTTGGGGGAATTCAAGAGGATAGTTGGTAAAATGGAGAGATGAATGAGGTTAGATATAGCAGAGTGAGATTGAAGAGCACAAGATGATCACTCCAATTTTAGGACACTGTGGAACACAGGTGGAAAGTTTTGGAGGACAATACCTAGGAGTTTTGAAGTGAGCCATAAAGAAAGAGAAAATATTTACTTACATGAAAGTATCTTAAACTCAAGTGAGATAATTGACTAAAAAGAAAAAGAGGACAGTGGAATAAAGCAAAAAGAAAGGTTAGATATCTAAATTGTGAATGAGGGAGAAAAGAAGAAAGACATGAAAAGT
>PVKA01005013.1:20052-59550 GCA_004027165.1 Ctenomys sociabilis | reverse complement strand
AATTCAGTTTACTAACCCAGTTTACTAAGAGGAAAAGCAATCAGACAAAGAAAAATGAAAGTAATGGCATTTCACCAGCGTCTATAATTCTATGGTGGGTCCAAGTTGGATCTCAGAAATATGTAATCTGCCCAGGACAGCAGGTAGATTTTTTCTGGTTTTGAGTCAGATCTTTATCTCTGGATTTGAAAGATGAGATTAGTTCCCCATGGCTGGAGTTCTCCATAGCTTTTAAGAAAACAAAGAAGAGGGGAAAAAACATGAAAAGAGAAGGAGGTGGGTCACCAGCACAGTGGGGCATTAGTTGTGCTGGTGCCAGGTCCCACCATTTGAGAACTGAGGTAGATACCAGGCACTTGTGAGGTCCCGGTAAGCATCTGGGGAGTTTTACCTTATGGGCCACCAACATGGAAGCACAGTGGTTGTGCTGGCACCTGGTCCCACCTTTTAAGAACTCAGTTGGATGCCAGATAGCTACAGGATCTAGATTAATATGAGCACAGAAGCTTTGCTGAGCATAATCCAGTCCCCACCACTAGCAATGAGAACCATGGTGAGTCCTAGCCTGCCTCCCATACTGTAGCAGAAACCTTATTGACACATGCTCCAAAACTTTCCCACCAATGTTGAGTCCAGGTAATCTTCAGGAGCTTCAAAAATGCCAAAACAAAGGGACAAAAGGCAATATTAGTCCTCCAGCCCACCCATAATAAGTTCAGGAGACAAGGACATAGGACAAAGAAGAATGTAAAAGTAATGCACTTGAAATTTCTGAAATGGTAGCAACTGAAGTAAAGAAACAAGTCCATCAGTTATCAAAACAAGAAATCACAACAATTGTGAAAGAGCTGCTCAGTAAAGCTGAAGAAGACATAGATTAAGATAGAATAGAGGAGAACAGAAAAATTATGAAAATAGTCAACAAACAATGCAGGAAAGAATTATGAATGCACGAAACAGATTCAAACAGAGATACATGAGATTAAGAATTCTGTTGAAAGCTGGGAAAACCACTTGAATGAAATTGTAGACTTTTAGAGCTTGAGGACAGTGCAACTAATGAATGTGAAAGGAAAGAACTCTTAAAACTAACAAGGGGGCCAGGGAGATTGCTCAGTAAAATAAATGCTTGCCTGGCAAGCACAAGGGCCTGAGTTCAATGCCCAGTTCCACCAGAAAAAAAAAAATCTAACAAGGAACCAGGAATAACAATTTAGCAGCTATAAGATGACAAAAAGAAAAACAATATGACTTAATAGGTGTTAACAAAACAGCAACAATCAAAATAAATGACATAAATAAACTATTAGCAGAAGTAGTAACAGAAAATTTCCCAAGCATGAAAAAACAACCTTGACATTCACATAAATGAGGTGTGTAGAATTCCAAATAGCCACAATCAAAATAAATCTACATGTAGACACATAATAATAAAGATCCCAGAAATTCAGTAAAAGAACAGAATATTGAAAAGGGGAGGGCCTGTACCTCACTTCTATTCCTCATGTCTTTGTCCACAAGCACAGCACTGGCTCTCCTAACTTAACAACTGTTGGCTTGTATTATTCCTGTTACATGAGACATTTCTATGCCTTTAGTCCTGCCTGTCCATTCTGTGTGCCTTAGCCAATGTCCTGCACCTTAGCCAAGTTTGGATCTTCCCTCAACTGGTGGGCCTCAGGGTCTCTTGGGCTCTCCCACCCATATAGGGAAGATCTAAACTCAGACCCCTCTCACCACCCAAGTTGTCCCAGAATGATTCAGCTCTTATAAAACAAGCATGTTAATATTTTTTAAATTTTAGTTATTATATTTACTTAGGTAAAATTTCTAATTTTTTCAAATCTGCCTTATCTTTAGTTATACTATCTGGCCCCTTTTTACTTATGGGATTATTTCTGGACACACTTTATATTCTTTAATGTGTGAATTCTGTAATATTAAATATTGTCACCTATTTTCTATTGTCTCTTCTGGTTCTAAGTGCCTTATTTCACTTCATCTTTGGTACATTTTTATTATGAGGTGATCATTCTTTCATGGTGCTTTAATTTTTTATTTTTAAATTCTTAGAGATGATGTAAAGGTACAGTTTTAGAAAGAATTTTAGCTTCAGGAAGGATTTTAGCTGATGATAGGGGATCTAATAATAATGGATCACTTTAATTTGTTAATTTAAAGAATTTAGATTATATCACTCAATGAAAGAGAATTTTCAGTAATACCTTCTTCACAATCTGTAGTTGTGCAGCCTCAAAAAATGCTGTTTTCTCTGTTCAAATTCAAACTGGAGTGAAGTGGGAGAAAATATGAGTTTACTTATGTTAAAAATAAATGTTTAAGGGCCAGTGAAATAGCTCAGCAGACTAAAGCACTTGCTTAGGCAGAGCGGGGTGGATGGAGTTCAATCCCTAGGCTGCCATGCCAGCCTAACTCATGGGGTACATAAAGACAGTGATTTAAACTGAGAGTGGTTGTTTGTGCCCATAACCCCAGCACTTGGGAGGCTGAAAACAAAAGAATCACTATGAGTTGGATCTACATAGTGAGACCCTGTAGATTCGGTACTAAAATACACAGAAAAAAAAAGAATAATTAGTCTGAAATCTGGAATCCTGTGAAGTCTAAAAGGTTTGGAGAGGTTTCATATTTAAAAATTCCCCACTGTAGCTTTAATAGGTACTGATTTTTATTCCTCCTTAAGCCCTAAACCACTAAGAAAACAAAGTCACCCAATTTGACAAGACCACAGGACAGACCCCTTCTCAGTGCTATTTTCTCCTCAGCTCCCATTTCTACCTATTCTGTCCTTACATACAGTTACCACCTTAATTGATGTTCTCCAATAGTTTTAGTTATTTTCAGTGAAATTCTTGGTATCTAGGACATGATGAAGTTGAAAATGGAACTCCATCTGTGCCTGTCTTTTTCTTCTCCCCCATGAACTGATATTTGCTTATTTTATTTTTCACTTCATTGATTCATATAGTTAAAATGGAATATAGCCACTGATTAAGATTTCACAATTTCTGGGGGATGCTTCCTTTGTATTCTCTCACTCCATTATTCCAAATCCAAATTTGTCCTCTAATTTACTGTCATACAAAAATTGTACATCCTTATCCCTCCTATAGTCTTTAATGTGTTTCTTTGAACCCTCTACCTATGTTTCTTTACCACTAATTCTCCATATTCTTGCCAGAAACATCCAACTAATCTGGTCATATCACTACCTCTGTAAAACCTTTTTAGTTATTAAACATCACCTATAAGAAAAGTGCCAAGATAAGGCAGAGGCACCTGTTCCTGAACAGGGGGCTGCCAGTCCAGGCCTTCTTCTCCATGAGAATCTGCTTGAAATGTTGACTCTGGATTCGCCAACCCAGGTGATTGTCTGTACACACCATTCCCTTTTCTGGCCTCCTCTCTTTCCTGTGTCGCTCATTCTGGAATTACTTTTCCATATTTCACCTGTTTTGTTAAGAAAAAAAGGAGAGAAAGATACTGCAGAGGAAGAAAATGAGAGAGGAGGATTTTGAAGATAATATCTAAAGCATTTACTATCATTTCTAGAAGGTTTTTCTCTATATCTATCCTGAAAGTGACACCATTTTCACTCACGGACAATATTCTGGAAATGTAGATAGGACAGAATTAAATCCTGAAGCAGTGGGAAAGTTTGACTTGCTGTGCCTGTCTTCTTTTGTTTGCTCCATTAATTGAGTCCAGTTTAGACTGAGATTCATGCCCTGATACACATTTCATCAAATGAATCTGGAGTTAACAATCCTTTATTCTCTTTGTTTGCATGTTTGTATGTAAATCTAAACTTACTTCACTACATGGGCTTGATAACACAGAAATATCTGATCTCAAAGTGTTCACTGTTATTAATGGATATAAAGTAAATCTACCCTATTAGAGGGAATAAAATACAGGTATCAGAGGTCTGTGAGATTTCTTCTTTTGTGTATTCCTGGTCCCAATGGAAGTTCAAGGAAGGATGGAAATTAATGAGAGAATCATGGAAATTAAGGAGATTCGTAAAGTACAGAAATAAATGGAATAGTTGTCATGCCACAGCTGCGTTTGTGTATGTGTGTGAATGTGGGAGATTGATGAGGATCCAGGCTCAAGGGCCAAAATTAAGCTATTCACAGTCTTATATTTTCTCCTCTAAGAAATACTTCAACTGATGGATACTTTAGCATGGTCTATTGTACATCATTTCTAGAAGTTTACACTGCATGAAAACATGGTGAAATATAAATATATAACTATGTATAATTATAATTATACTATTATATTTGATTTTTGCATTCCTCAGCAAAAAGTCCCAAAAATCAGTTGTTGATGACACATAAGAGTGAAACCCATGAAGCCACACCAGAGGTAATGCAGACTCCTGTGGAGGCTCACATAGGCACCTGGTTTACAACCACACCTCAGGGAAATCGGATTGGCACCAAAGGATTGGAAAAAGTAGCAGATTTGGCCCCACTATTATCCTTTAAAGCCACAGATCCTATCAATGGAACGGTATGGCAAACTACTACATATTGTCTACAGTTGTCGTAAACCATTAGAATCCTGAAACAATGTATAGAAGTATGTCTGTCAAAATATCATAGTTTAAATGAATATTTGTTAAATAACAGATAGGTGGATGGATGGATGGATGGATGGATGGATGGATGGATGGATGGATGGATGGATGACTCCAGCCTGCTAAATCTAAAAGTATAAGTATTATGTATTTGATGAAAGCACTGTCATGAAAATATTAATTATCTGTGTGTATGTGTGTGCATGTACAACCAGTAGAAACAATTTTTAAAATGAGAGGTAGTTCATGTATTTTCTGTGCCATTTTAAGATACATGTGATTAATGAATTCATGTGTTTTCCATATATGTATGTATGTCTTATCTTCTGGAAGTGAGAAGCTATGCACCTAATTCTTCTTCATGCCTACCTCCCATGAATGAGAGAAATTTTCTCAGGATCTTTGATTTCAAGAACCTGTGGTATATATCAGACATGCTCGCATTGAATAACTCAAGAATATAACATCAATGAGCAAACACGTGAAAGCTTTCTTTTGTGCCCTAAGTATAATTGATAAACAAGTATTATATCAGAAGATGATTTATTTCGGATAGGAAATCACAACTTCTAGAATTAACAACAGTGCCTTCCTGGTGGAAGGCTTTCTTTTAGAGGTTTCACATGCATTTCCCATTCACTCACACCAAATGTGTGTTATTCCACAGATGATGAAATGGCGCCTCAGCAGGTCTCTACTGCGTGGCCAGGAGTATACACGTGGGAAGTACTGAGTTAGGGCTGAAGCTAGTCATTTGTGACTAAGAACAAGGGGCCTTCTACTGTCCTGTGTTTTTGACACCACCCTCTCAATCTAATCAAAATGAAGAATTTCCTAGGTGCTTCATCTCTGTGTACAGCCCCATGCTGGTGGAAAAAACAAAATACTTGCATGCAATGGAGATAAATTACATTATCTAACCAAACACATTGTCCTTTCTTCTTCAGCCTAATGCTAAAATAATTTAATAATCATTTATTTTGTTTGCAGGCTGCTATGTATTTTTTTAATGTATTTAGTACAGGGTCTATAGGGTCTCACTGTATAGATTGGACTCCTAGTGATCCTCCTGTTTTAAGCCTCCCAAGCTCTGTGATTATAGGTGTGCGCCACCACGCCCAGTCTCAGTTGCCATCTCAGCGCATCCCGGGGATGGAGCTGGCACAGCTTGTGGTGCCAGGGTTTGAGCTTGGCTATTGTGCTCTGCCTAAGCAGGCCCTTTAGTTCACTGAGCTATCTGGCTGGCCTTGTATATTTTTTAAGTAAGACACAAAGTATGTAATCATCTCAGGAAGAGTTTTTGTTTATTGTTGAGTTGTTTTGGTTTTCCATTTGTTTTTGTTACTTAAAAGAACTTAGGTAAATTCACCCCTAGAAACTGACTGTGGTGGTACACCCCTGTAGTCCCAGCACTCCGGGAGGCCCAAGTAGGAAGATCACAAATTTGTGCCCAGCCCAGGCAATTTAATGACTTGGCAAAATACTGCCTCAAAATTTTAAAAGGGCTAAGGATTTAGCTCACTGAAAATATGGCCCTGAGTTTAATCCCCACTACACTAAATGGAGAATTAAAATTATAGCCCTAGGGTAGACTATTTGTTAATGAAAGTCAAATTTCATTAGCCCTTGGTTAACCAATTAATCTTAGTTAAAATATCTCACTGATCCCTGTCTCCATTGTTGAAGCATGACCCGACATCTATGAGCCTGGATTCAAGCTTGAATTAAACAAAAACATCTAACAGAATCACAGAAGTAGCAGTAACACTATTGAGCACTCACCATATATAGCAAGCTATGTTCTCTGCACTTTCCATATATTAACTCCAGTTCTACCCAGATACCATTGTTTCCATTTCACAGATAAGTCAACTAAGTTAAGGAACTTGAAGAACTTGTCCAAGATCACTCAGCAAGTTGAAAACTTCAGTGAGCCAGAAACTGACATTATAATGTGTTTTTCCCAACTCCTGACCTAATCATGTTTTAGAGGACTGCATACGGCTTATGGGTGAGGCTAGGCTTAGGGCCTCAACCATGGTTCTCAGGAGATGCATGATTCTGGACAATTTGCTCCCCTGGGCTCCTCATTTGTAATCTCAAGAGTCATTACCTTGGGACAACTAATACCTAACACTATGAAAAAACTGAATGGTCCTTGCTCTTGCATTATTACAACCATGAAGAGTAATAACAATAATCCTATGCTATGGTGACCAGGAAATGTCAATGTGATGTGACATTCTGAAATGTTTGAATTATTATTATTTAAGACTTTTTTAAAACAATATGAATACAAGATAATAATTTAAAAAACAGCATTAGAAACAGTACAAAATTTCAATAAACAAAATGATAGGAATTCAACTATGATAGGAAGAACTACTGTTAAAAGCTACTAACTCAACAGCTAACTCAGTGTGAACCACAGTACCAGCATCATCTCTTAATTCACACATTATTCCTAAGAAAATAATAGTGTTGGCACTGTTTTGCTAATGAGCAAAGCTGAATACAGAGAGGTTGGCAGTGTGCCTATCTCACTCCACCATCCATGGGCCAGGATTTGAACTCATACCATTAACTCCAGTGCTCATACTCTCAAATTATCACATATCATAGTAGTTTTCACTATCAGTTGCTATCTTAGAATGCCAGTGACAGAAACCTAATTAACACTCTGTGTGCCTTTCTCTCTTAGTGTTTTCTGTCTACCATAAAAATATTCCCAATAGCTCCTGATGGTTGAGTTCCAGAGCAGCTACTAAATTCATTCTCTCAAGTTGACTACTGAACAAAACATGCTCCTTATAGTTGCATTCCTCAGAGAAGAGGGCAAATCTAGAAAATGCCCAATGACTAACATACATGTTATACAGCTTACAACATCATAGTTGAAGTTGGGCTTTCCAGATGTGAGGTAGAGTTTACAGTATGAGATGCCAGATGGCCAGGAAGCACAAGTGGGGTCTGCAGCAGGCTGCACTGTTGCACAAATATGACAAAACTTCAGTCAACCTACAGGAATCACAGGAGCAAGTTCTGCTTGTTCAGGTGTCCTGAGGCTGCAAGAAGTGACCATCCCACCTATCACTACCTCATTCAATCTCTTGCTGCAGTTCCCAGAAAGGATGCCAGCTAGACAAATCATCTCTCTTCTGCTGCACAATACTAAAAGAGCTAAGAATGAGTGGCTTTCTGTTGATGGCACTCCCCAAGCTCAGGAGGAACCTTTTCTCTAAGAGGGTCCTGGGCCACCCACCCAAATAGGCACACACACACACACACACACACACACACACACACACACAAAACCCCATTGCCCTAAGGATTTCAAGCTTCATCGGTGTCTCAATCCATTCAAACTGCTGAAACAAAGCACCATAACCTAAATATCATGTAAGCAGATGCTTGTCTCTGGCCTCAGGAGGCTGCAAGATTGAGAGGTGTATGATCCACCATCATCTGCTGGTCTGGAAGTTGCCAACTACTGTGTTTTTCTTGCTATGGCCTCACATGGAGGAAAGATAAGACATGCGCTCTCAGAAGAACCTTTTATAAAAGCATCAGTCTTATTCATGAGGCTGCTACCTTACAAACAGTTCATCTTTCAAAACTTCTACATATAGGAGTACTTACATATTCATATCAACTTGACACAGAGAAGCTGCAGTTGGAATCCCTCAGCAATCTGATTGTTATTGGCCAGAGAGATAGCTCAGTGGACTAAGCCTGTTTAGGCAAGTACAGGGACTGGGGTTCAATCCCTGGCACAATAAGATGCACTGGCCCCACCTCCAGGGACTCTGAGTTGGCCACCAAAACTGGCCGTGGTGGCACATGCCTATAATCTCAGTGCTGGGGAGGCTGAAAGAAGGAGGATCACTGCAAGTCTGGGCTGCATAGTAAGACACTGTATCAAATACATTTAAAAAAAAAAAAACCTCTGATTCTGCTCTGGTGACCTGGAGCACAGCATCTGTAGACTAACTCAACTTGCATTTTGCCCCATCCAGTACATTGCAGGGTTTTCAGAACACAAAAGGCAGCACAACTGCACCACAATTATCTTAACTCTGTAGCTTCCAAGAAAACAGGACCTCTGAGCAGTTTCCAAAACATATCTATGTCACTGCAGGCACACTGACATTTCATTCACAAATATGCCCTGCAACTTACTCAGATGACTTTGAGCAAATTTCTTAATTTTTCTAAATTTAAATTTCCTCATCTAGGGCTGAGGAGATAGCTTAGCAGTCTAAGCACCTGCTTGGCAACACAAGTACCAGAGTTCGAACCCTGGACCTGCATGCCAGGCTCGCCCCAGAATCCTGGGCACATCACACTGACCCCAAAACTAAGCATGGTGTTGCATGCCTGTAATCCTGGAGCTGGGGGGGCTGAGACAAGAGGATCACTATGAGTTGGAACTGCATAGTGAGACCCTGTATGAGAAAGAGAGAGACAGAGAGAGAGTAAATTTCCTCATCTATAAAACAGAGGTACTGCCTGCCTCAACAGTTACAGAAAAGGATAGACTAGACAGGTAAAACTCTAGGATTTGGAGGCTGGGGAGGTGGCTCAGTAGAATAAATGCTTCCCTAGCAAGTGCAAGGGCCTGAATTCAATCCCTGGTTCTGCAAAATAAAGAAACAAAAAACTCTAAGATTTTGACAGTGCTATTTTCAATCCATTGGAGTTAACTACCTAGCCTAGTGCTTATGCACTGCTTTAATCTGTTCAGGTAATAACAACCCGCGAAGACAAAGTAGTCATTGTTCAAAAGAAAGATGGTACTCGGATAGTGGATCACGCTGATGGTACCAGAATCACAACCTTTTATCAGGTTTATGAAGATCGTATTATTTCTACGGATGATCAAGAAACAAGTAAGCTTTGTTTTTCAAGAACAAGATAGTATTTTAGGACTCTGTAGCATCAGATAGGCAGAAACCTCCCTGACTGGCAAGCCCAAACCCAGAACAGAGCTATGATGAAGTCAGTCAACCAAAGAACCACATGCAGTGCATACAGGCCCATTAGAACTTTCTGGCATATTATTACTACTATCATAGTGTGTCTTGCTGACATAAATTAGCTGTAACTGACAACTAAGAATCACGTGTATTTATCATGTGCAGCACGATGTTTCAAAATATGTATCTGTTTGCAGTATGTCTCAGGTTGATTGTTGTAGGTTCCTTCACACACAACTTTCTGTGGTGAAGCACACTGTACTCAACAATTTTTGAAATACAGAAGCACTGCTCATTGTAGTGACACATTGTACGACAGGCATTTTGAATTCATTCCTCCTATCTAGCTAAAGCTTTGCCTGTTTTCACATCATCTTCCTGAGGCCTGGACCCTGTACCCCCACCCTGACCTGCACTCTGCTCTCTACTTCTATGAGTAGAATGCAGCACAGGGACAAATATTTCCTTTATAATATTTTACATATAAATGATATTATACAGTATTTGTCTATACTAGTCACATAATACAGTGTCACGTAATACAAGTTTCACATATTTGGCCAGAAATGATAGTATTTCCTTCTTTTTAAAGACTGAAGAGGGCCAGGGAGATAGCTCAGTAGAATAAGTGCTTACCTGGCAAGTGCAGGGTCCTGAGTTCAATCCCCAGTATCACAAAAAAAATAAAATGAAAATAATATACATGAATAACATTCAATTTTATATTATTTTCACATTTCCATATTTTACCACATTTTCTAATATATTGATTCCCTATCTTGGCTATTGTGAATCTCCACTGCAACAAGCATACGAAAGCATTGCAACTTCGTATTTTACTCTTTACCCTCAGCAGAGATATTAGTGATAACTACCTTAGCTGGCTAAAGGGTAGCAATAATTATTCATAATTTTACTTCTAAAGACCTATGAGCCAAAATTTTCCAGTTCTTTTTCTGTTTTCAGAGTTCTATTTTTCATCATTGTATACATTTCATATGTACATGTTTTCACTGGGCTGCATAGTAAGACACTGTATCAAATACATAAAAAAAAATTCTCTTATTCTGCTCTGGTGACCTGAAGCACAGCACCTGTATATATATAGTGAACTAATTATGACAAATTAACATGTGCTTTACCTCACATAGTTACTTTTTGTTATGTGTGACAAGAAACCCTAAGATCTGCTTATGGGCTGGGGAGATGGCTCAGTAAAATAAGTGCTTTCCTTGCAAGCTCAAGGGCCTGAGTTCAATCCCCATTTCCGCAAAAAAAAAAAAAAAAGAAAAAGAAAATCTTCTTATTTTGAATATTCCTAGTATGTGATGCAATATAACCTGTTACAATCCTCATGTTGCACACTGGTAGGTACCCTACACCCCCTCAAGCTCCCCCACCGAGGAATCATGTGATTTACATGACATGCTAACTTTGGCTTTGTGTGCCTAGAGATACTCTTATTTTCATGAGGAAACAAGTACTACATTGATCCCTAGATATCATATTGAAATATCAAGCAAAGACAAATCCCTGTTAATGACAGAATATGACAATAAGATGTTGTATTTATATGAAAGAACATTAGATAGTGGTTATAAAGAGCCACACGTATTTTAAGATTGTTAGAGGCCCAAAACAAAATTAAAAGAAAAATCAGATTCAGAATTATAGACAATAATTATATAATCATATAATTACATAGAATAGGGAATATATTAAAATTAAAATACACTAGCATTATGCATTGTTCTCAATATCTTCATATAAAAGTATAAAAATTAATTATGTAAAGGAAATAAATCTAAGCATAAAGAGAAAATATAACTTTTATATACATTATAAATGTTAAATAAATATGAAAAATAATGACAAGCAAGTATTTTTATTTTTAAATACATGGGTAATTGAGTTATATTCTTATGCATTTTAATTTTCAAGCTCAGTAACAATATTTTCAACATCAGAAAATAAGAACAGTGAGATAAATACAGAATAAAAAGTATGATGATGTATTCTAAAAGAATTACTCTGAGTTGAGAAGGTGGAGTCTGAAGCTACACACACACACACACACACACACACACACACACACTTTTCACTGTATTCTTCCCATGGTAAATCCAGACAAGCAGGAGACAGCAGCAAATTCAGCAAGCTCTGGTTACGTTGTATTTGCTTGTAGCTGAAGGTCCTCAGACCATCACCAGACAGGTGAAGTGCATGCGAATAGAAAACTCGCACTATGCTACGGTGATCACCAACTGCGAGGACAGCAGCTGCTGTGCCACCTTTGGGGATGGGACATCTGTCATCGCAAAGCCGCAAGGAACATACCAGGTAGGTTGAGCTGGGAGATAAGGAGGGCTCAAAGTTTTGTTTTCTCATCATCTTTGCACAATGTGGTCCAGAAAATCATTGTCTGAGGGGCCAGGGAGATAGCTCAGTAGAGTAAGTGCTTGCCTGGCAAGCGCAAAGTCCTGAGTTCAATCCCCAGTACTGCCAAAAAACATTGTCCTTCTTATTTCACAAAGCTTTGAGTCAAGATTATAAACCAGTGTGCACTGAGGATTTCCTACATGCACTGAGGATTTCCTACATTTCCCTCTGCCATGGGGATGGCAGAGGCACTGAGATCGTAGGGCCCAAGCATGCCTGACTATTTCAAAACTGTAAATACAAGTATCCATGTATCTCTATAGTATAATGTCTTTAACTCCACATTCATACCTAAGTTGAATACTTAAGCCTCACATCCACACTTCCAGGTAAGGAAACCTGAGATTGCAAACAGATGCCGAAATCTGTTTCACCAGCTGGCTGAACAGATTTCTGGAGAGATCCAGTGCTCTACCCTGATCCAAGCCCACTGATTTTAGCACTCCACATACCAGGGCCTCTATTTTCTTCAGGGTCCTTGTTTTGTTTTGTTTTGTTTTTTTTTTGTATTTTAGGGAAGGGTATACAGGGTGTTCAGGGTCTCACTACTAGATCAGACTCATAGTGATCCACCTGCTTACAGCCTCCCATGAGCTTGGATTACTAAGCATGCCACCATGCCTAGTCTCCATCACCATCTTAGTATGCCCCAGGAGTGTGGCTGGCACAGCAGGCTTGGGGATCGAACCCCTGGCCCCTGTGCCTGCTTGCAGGTGCTTTAATCTGCTGAGCTCTTTGTCCGACCTTTCTTCAGGATCCTTAGTTCTGCTCCCTCCAGTGAGTTTCAACCTAAATTGTTTTGCTAACCTTCAGTGATTATTTCTAAAAAATAAATAAATAAAATGTGTCATGCCTATGATCCCAGCACATAGGGAGCTGAAGCAGGAAGGTTACTGTGGGTTTAAGGCCTCCCTGGGCTACATAGTAAGTTCAAGATCAGCCCAAACTGCACAATGAAATAAAGACTCAAATAAATGTGTATTAGCTCATGAGTGGAGAAGTATAGTAGTCATAGCAATAAAATAGCCTTAAAATAGAATTTTATTTGTCCCTAAAATCGAATGAGTTCCTGATATGTTCTCAAACTGGTGAATATTGACAAGATAGCCAAACTTTAACCGGTGACATATGGCTGCTCTGTTTGCAGGAAATGACTGCAAGAGATAAACACGAGGAGACTGGGCATTAGTCACTGCCAGGACGTAGGGACAGGGGTGATGCACACAGACTAATAAAATGGGTGCTTCTTTTATGGATGATAAAAAGTGTTCTGGAATGAGTGATGATAACTGCACAAGTTTTCATATCCTAAAAATATACTGAATCACATAGCTTTAAAGGGTGAATTTGTAGTATATGAATTATATATTTTAAAGGGTCTGTGTGAGCTACAGTCATCACAGAAAAGCTATTACTTAAGCACAGCCTCTATCACCAGAAAAGTGAGGACCAATAACAGCTTCTTTGCTCACAGCTTTAGTCCTTTTAGTGATGTTCCTTCTCCGAAAGCACAGTGAATACCATGTGGGTTTCTCTCCACTAAAATGTATTAGATTGTGGTGTGAGAAGGCATGGGGGAAAATGCTTTCAGCATACTGTGTCAATGTAAATAGGGAAAAGTGAGGACATGGAAGAAGCTATATCTTAGTTTTCCATTTAATGACAAGCACTGTTTTCCCAGTCTTAAGTTCTCCCAGGACTTAAGCAATCCTGAAAGCACTGTCTTTTTCTTGATTCCCAAGTGTATTTCCTTGGAGAATGGCAAGCCCAACAGTAGGCCAGGGGAAAAGTTAAAGCATAATAGATAATTAGAACAGAGTCCCTGGGATATTTTTTCCTGGAAATACAGTTTGTGATATGAATATTAGGTTTCCCAAACTGCTGCTCCAAGTCTCCCAAGCTGAATAAGAAACTGAAAATTATTTTGTCTTTCATCTTCTCTTCCAGGTGCTACCTCCAAACACTGGTTGTCTCTACATTGATCAGGATTGCTCAGCTACATATTGCCACGAGGCCAGCAGTAACATCTATCATCCTTTCCAAAAGCACGAGCAGCTGAGAGCCAGCAGGTATGTCATGAAGCACACATCAGAGGTCGTCTGTGAGGTCCTGGATCCTGAGGGAAACGTCTTTCAGGTAAATTGCATCTTCAGTATGCTACGAGAGCCTGTGGTGCTGAGATTAGAAATAATTTCACAGCTTTCATGTAGATTTTTACTTTTATTGTCATAGGATCACTTAGCCAACACTTAATCCAGAAAGCATGAAAGCAGCAGTATCTTCTCCTTGATTCCCAATTGCCTTTCCAAGGAGCATGGCAAGCTCAACAGTAGAACAGTAGAAATGTTATGGCATAATAGGTGATTATAGCAGAAGAAAGAAATATTAGCAGGCATCAAAAAATAACGATACCATAAAGAATAGCATGAGAATGATCCACAGCCTTATTAAAGTGCCATCAAAGGCAAGGCAGAAGGCTGGGGTATGGAATGAGCCAGAGTCCATGGTGACAAATGCCCAGTAGGGCTGAGGACAGGGAGGCAGGAGGTTTGCAGCAACGATGCTCAACTAGTCCATGGTGGTGCTCTGGCTTTGCACAGAGTTTCACCACCAGACCTGTTCCTTTTCCTATAGTCCAAGCGCTGGCCACTTGTTCTATAAGCCTTAAATTTGCTTTTATTTTTTTCTTTGTATATTTTACTTTGGTTAAAAAAAAAGTCAGAAGAAGATTTCATGATACACAAAAATTTCAGAAATATCAGTGTTCAGTTTCATCAAGTAAGCCTAAGAGAGTGCCACGATGCTCTTGTTTGCTTGTTTGCCTCTGGCACTCTTGCTTAGTAAGGAGGAGCTGAGTACTTGCAATAGAGAACATGTGGCCTACAAGCCCTGAAGCATTTACTTCTGGATGCTGACCAACAAGCTTTGCCAAACCCTGCTCTAAACATTTATCTTTTTTTCCCTTACTCTCCACCCAAAAGAGGAATTTCCTTATTGTCTGGTGAATGTGGAGTCATTTTTTCAATTTGCATTTATGCCACAAAGTGTCTAGCTTCTTTTTCAGTAATGCATAAGCGTCCTGATCCAGCTTTGCTAAGTAAATGAGACTCTTCACAGCATGTGTTCAGGCTGAAAAATTTCAGTTTACAAAAACATAAAAACATAAGGCTCCCACCCTCCACGTTGAAATGTTGGCAATGGCAGGATCAAGCCCACTTTCTAGACATTGCCTCTCCTCCTGGGCATCCTTGTCAGCAGTCTGCCAAGCTGTACCACAACATGCTCCCAGAGGTAGCCGACAATAAGCTAGACTGTTTCTCTTGTTGATGCTAAATTTGTTTTCTTATGTATTCTACATAGATCCCTAATGCTGATTCAGAAGTATAGGTTTCTTGTGAGTGATGCTCTTTCATTGTTTGTAGATAACTATCATATGACAGCCCTTTCTTTGATGTTGAAATGTCCCATTCTTTTAGCTTATCTGATATGACAAGGGTCCCCTCTCCATTCTAGTTACTTTTTTTTTTTTTTTTTTTTTTTTTGCAGAACCGGTAATTGAACTCAGGCCCCAGGCCCTTGCGCTTGCCAAGGAAGCACTAATTCATCTTCCCAGCCCCTCCATTCTAGTTACTTTTTATTCAAATGTGTTTATTTGTTTTCATATTCTTGGAATGGTTTATAAGAACTGTGATGCTAGGTTTTACTCTTATTAGTAGAATCTATAAGTGAATAATATCTTTTATTTGCAAATAAAATATATCTGATTTTCTGAGCATACAGAAAGACTGTTTGCTTTCTCACACTGGATCAACAGAAGTGGAAGCATTATGGCATTTTATTTTTTCTTTCAATGGCCTTGTCTCTTAGGTCATGGCTGATGGCAGTGCATCAACTATGTTATCTGAAAAAAAAGTAGAAGATGATTTCTACGTAAAACATGAAGGCTATGACAGTTTATCATCTATTCATCTTGAAAAGGATCATATACAAACTTATGGTGAACATGTACCCAGGTAAAATAATACAAAAAAAATTATAATTTTTGTTTTCAATTTAAAATTCAAAAAGCATTGTAACTGACCAGTTTAAGTAACTAAAATTCTTGTTTCATCAGATTTTTTGTTATCTATGCCGACGGCTCAGGAATGGAACTTCTCCGGGACAGTGACATTGAAGAATACTTATCCATTGCCTATGGTGAATCAACTACTGTGGTTCTCCAGGAGCCAGTACAGGAACAGCCAGGTAGCACTCTGTCTGTGCCTCCCCCAGCTCACACCACTCTACCATCCAGCTTTTTGTTTGTTTGTTTTTGGCAGAACCAGGAATTGAACTCAGACCCTTGAACATGCCAGGGAAGCACTTATTCTACTGAGCCATCTTCTGGGCCCCTCTTCCATCCAGTTGATACCCTTCTCTGTCGCTTTCCCTTGCTCACTACTCCACTTCTCAGTTGGTTATGCCAACCCACTAACATAGCCACACAACTTTGTGTTTGTAGCAACCTCTGTCTGGGAATCAGCCTGTGTATACTGAGTATAAAACCATCTACCACTACAAGCAGATTTTGTATGCAAACCTAGGTCTCCTCCCTGCCCCAGGGATGGGATCCAGCTGCTTTTATCCATGTCCTCCATATTTCTATAATTCCTCTTAATGTATATTTATGATGCCTAATAATTGAAATCACCTTAGTGAGCATATACTGCAGCATTCTGGAGGCTAAGGCAGGAGGCTGGCAGCAAGTTCAAGGCCAGACTGAACTGCATGTTGAAACTCTGTCTCCAAAAAGTAAACAACAAAAACAAACAAATAAATAAGTAAACTGCATATTCATCAATTTTGCTCCTTTTTTCCTCCCTTCTTGGCTCTTAGTGTCTCCCATCCTGGTGAGAATAACAGAGCTCTTATGAGGTTTTGGGGTTATTTTGTTTTGCTTTGTTTATGTATTTGGCATGTGGTGCCAGGGATTAAATCCTGGTCCCAAGCCGGGTGTGGTGGTGCAAGCCTGTAATCCCAGCACTTGGGAGGCTGAGGCAGGAGGATTGTTGCGAGTTAGAGACCAGCCTGAGCTACAAAGTGAGCTTAAGGCCAGCCTGAATTGCATAGTGAGACCCTGTCTCAAAAAGACAAAAAAAAAAAAAAAAAGAAAAATCCCTAGTCCCTGTGCTTGGGCAAGTCTGCTGAGCTATCTCACCAGCCTACTCCTATAAGCTTTTTTCATTTAAAGTATTTCCTTGGTGAAATTTAATATACTAAGAAAATTTTATGTGTGAATTAGACTGTCAATCTGAGATATATAAGTTATACAAGATATATTTGATATGTTTCAGCCCAAGTATAAACTGCTAAATTATCATAGCCCTGATTCAATATGGCTGAATCCCCAAAACAACAGCTTATCCTCCTCAATGGCAATAAAGGCTCCCTCCTCCCTTTCTTTTACTTCTGCCTCTCTGCCGCACCAAAAAATCTAACAATATTCATTGGGAATTTATCTTTTTTCACCAATTTCAAAGAAATTGGTGTATGACCAGAGATTAGAGAAATGTATTACTTTGGTTACTGTGCTTAGGTGTGTACACGCATTGTGATATGCATATGGTATTTTCATATGCATGTGAATGTGATAAGCATTGTGAGCATTTATGAGTACACCTACATCTCTGTGTACTTTTATCTGTATTTTTTTTTAATGTATTTGGAAGAGAGTATCACTATGCAGCTCAGACTTGGAGTGATCTTTTCGTATCAATCTTCCCAGGACTGGGATTATAGGCATGCGCCACCACACCCAGTTTCAGTGACCAACTCAGCTCACTCAGGGAGTGGCCAATGTAGGACAGGGTGCCAGAGATTGAACACAGATCCCTGCACTTTCCAGGCAAGTGCTTAAACCACTGAGCTATCTCCCAGGCCCAGTTATCTTTCAGTGTATCCATGCACAGGTATACCATGTAATATACCTTGATATCTATGAATATGGAGAACAGAGGGCTCTGTGTATGTAATGCATGCATATAAATGTATGACAAGAAGAATTAAATTCAAATTAAATTCAAATTGCTGTGTCACTTAAATAGCATCACTTGACAAATCTACATGGCCCAAGCATCAACTGGGTAGTAGGAACACAATGGTAAGATAAAATAGATAGTAACCAATTTCCATGAAGCATATGATTTAGTGGGATAAGTAAGCATTAGTTATACAGTCATACAAATAGCTGGATAATTACAGATTGGACTGCGGCTTACGAAGGCAAGATACACTGTTTCATGAAAGCTACTAGCAGAGGCACCTAACATAGTGTAGAAAGCTCCCCTGAAGATGTATGAGCTGAGAGTTACTAGATTAGCATGGATAACTGAGGTAGGCAGAAGGGTTTTCATGGAACTTTAAAATACAAAGAAGAAAAAAAGCCACACAGCTCAAAGAACAGAGAAGGAGAGTGGCACAAATTGAGGCAGAGAAAGAAAGTAATACTCTGGCTTTTTGAAGGGATTAGAAAGAGTTTGGATCCCAGATGGACATACTCGGTCACCCTAACTGTGGAAGGTCCACTCACAGAGCTCATACAAGTTAAAAGCCTAGCTGGTGCCATAGTCTGGAACAGTATCTTCCAGAAGCAATGATGTGATGTAGACTCTACGACAAGAGCAGATGTGGATGGTGTCAAGAAAGTTTACTGATAGAACTGATAGGACTTGGACATGGTTACTGAGGGACAATGAGGCGTCAGCGAATCTTGGTCACCTTGAGGTAATCAAACTCCAGTCTTTAGGTGTTACAGTGACTAGCAACCTCACCTTATTTTTAAATTGCTGTGTTCTTAAGTGTAATCTCTGGATTTTACAGATCTTTTTTTACATAGAAGACCATTTAATGAGTTTAGTTACTACATCTTTAATTTATCATGATAATTTTAGTGGAAAACTCTTTCTCATCTAGGGACCCTGAGCATCACAATCCTTCGCCCTTTCCATGAAGCATCACCATGGCTAATGAAGAAGGAATTAGAGACAATTGTTCCTCCTAATCTCCAGTCAAGGTCATGGGAGACCTTTCCCCCAGTTGAGGTATACAACTTCAGCTACAACATTGTGTTGTTTGCATATTCATACACTAGTCTATACTCTTTTCCCATACTCTTATTTCTCAACCTTCTGTAAATTGTTAATAAGCTCAAGGAATTTTGAAAAACTTGAAGTTTTTTCACATTTGTATATATGCAAATAGGATTTTAGAAAAGTATTCTTTCTATCCAATTTCAACTTTTTTTATCTTTATCACAGGTGTGAACATCTTCCCATGACATACAAATATACTTTCTAAATAATGAATGTTGTACCTCTCCTATCATAGAATTGCTGTTATAATGCCATTTCTTCTGGTAATTTCTTATTAGCTTAAGATCTCATTTCACCTTTTTTCCCTTCACACATTAATAATGAACAAACTGAGTATATAAAAATAAAGGATTACACGTGGGTTTTGCAACTGAAATGGTGGCAAGTACTGCGATTATATCAGATGAGATAAATTTCACCTAAAGTTTTTAAATAATGAAAGAAATTATTTTGGGTTGTAATCATGAAGTTTTTCAGTTTTGCAAGATGTATCATTTTATTTAAAAAGTATTTTTTGTAATGTCTCTAGCACATTGTTAAGACATTAAATTATTAAACCAAAGAAGGTCTTAATAATGTGATCTGAAAGAGATACCTAGTATTAAATAAGAAGAATATTTTCAAATTATGTTTTTGCTTCCTGACAACAAATTTTAAAATAGCAAAAGTAGAGTTGATGAACAACGATGTTCCACCCCTTTGTTTTAATTTGGTAACTGTAATCCACATGGTGAGATGAAAATTATTTAAAATTTATAACCTGGTTCTATAACTTATTAATAGAGGATTTGGGACAAGTCATAATGGACCTTTCCTGAAGATTCAAAGGTCACATGAGAGGATTCATTAAAGCTGTGTCCAACGTGAAAGTGCTATGTGATGATAAAATCTACACTAGCTCTGAGATTGATGGAAAAAATTTATTCTCTTCCTCTTTCTCTGAAGCTCTCATGGGATGAACTTCAACGGTCACTCACAGCCTTGCTTTTTCAAGTGAAGTACCGCAAGCACACTTCAGGCCATTTGTCAGAAAAGTCCACCCATCTTGAAAATGACAGTGATGTCATTTTTTCATGATAACAATGATTTTGTCAGTGACAATGGTGTCATCATCAGTGACGACAATGACAAGGCTGTCTTATTAAAAAAGCTTTCAAAACACTAGTTATTTATCTACAGGATGGTTTCTTTCTCAAAGAATCTTTCTACCACAAAAGAAACACAGAACCACAAAATTAAAGACTCATTGTCTTAGGTCACAGAAGTTATTAAGGAATAGTCACATAAATTTGTCACGAACTAGCTTGTTGTTGCACTACTATGCATCCCTTTGCTTAGCATTGCCTTAAGTGATATTAAATTTCTTGGAAATAGGCACAAAGAGGAAATATTGACCAGAGTTCTAATATCAATTTTCCTTGTATTTGCAGAACACACTGAGGGACAGATTTTTTTTTTCATGCAATTGCATTCCTAAAAAGTGATTCCTGGCATAGTATCTACATAAATACTCAATTTTCACTGTGTGTGTGTGTGTGTGTGTGTGTGTGTGTATGTGTGTGTGTGTGTTGAAAACATTCAGATTTCTTCAGTGAATGCCTTGCTTTGTTTTGACAGAGAAAAACTCCAGGACCCCCATTTGGCACTCAAATCTGGAAGGGCCTTTCCACTGGATACAAACAGCTAATGTGCACCTCCGCCCCCATATTCAAAGACCCCAAGTTTCTGCAGATGCGCCAGTTCATCCAGCATGAGGTCATAAAGAGCGAGATGAAACTGAAGCTACAGGTTTTACTGAAGGTAGTAGAATCTGGGTAATCTGATCTCAAAGAATCAGAAACAAAGCAATCATTCTTCTTGGGTTTTTTTTTTCTTGGTTTGTCTTTGGAACCTAAAATCATTGAACTCCACCAATATTTATCCAATGTAACACATGAATGTCAACCTTTGGAAATATCCAGTTAAGAGGTAAAACATAGTGATTCCTACAAGATGCAAGAATCATTAAGAAACCCTTAAAATGCAGACAAGTTAAGACACTATGTGGAGCGAGAGTGGCCAATGGAAAAATCCTTGGGAACAATAGTTCCTATGCTCCTGGAATACATGGTGAGGGTTTAGAGCAGAATTTTCAGGACTACAGTCAGCAGAATTAAAGCAAGTTATTTTCAGAGATGCTTGCTTTGGCCATGGTGGCCCCTCTGCCCCAATAAGATTGCCTAAACTAGGTCAACATGTGTCACATAATAAACTATCCCATTCAGGCCCTGTCCCCAGCAAAAACTGCTATACAGTTTGTACAGTTCTTGTCCCTGAGTTACAAATACACAGATGCAGGGGTCTTGGGCCACTGGTCTTTTCCTGAGGCATACTCATAAGCAGATGCTCTGGACTTCTTGGACAGAAGTAAATCTTATCTGTCAGTAATCTTTCAAGTCCTCTATGCAGCACCTGTCACACCTGTGACAACTGTGATTTGTGACTGCCATACTGAGACCTCCTTTCTATTTTCTTTTTTTTTTTTTTTTTGAGACCTCCTTTCTTATTATATGGATGTAGTGATCTCTGGAAAAAAAGAATCACTTCTCCATTTGATATTTGTTCATGAATGAAAAGGATCTTGCTTTGGAAGTAATCTTATAACTGATAAATGTATAGTTAATTGAATAAATGTATCAGTAACACCTCACTTTCTAACTGATTTTCTCAGAACAAAAATTACATGGATTTTGTTTATGGTTATGTAACAAGCACATGGCACAGAGCAGAAGATCAATACATAATGGGAACTGGTTAAATATTCATGTAAAAAGCCAAAGTATATTTCTCTTGGAAGCAAAAGAAATAGACTAAGCAATGTCTATTTGCAGACATAATCATAAGATTATACCTGAAAGGTCTGAACATTGTCTAGTCTACTACATCAGTCTTATTGAGAACACGGAAGCACCGAGCAGAAGTAGCACTTCTCTGAAGCTGCCATGCAGGTTTATCCTGTGGCCTCACAGGTTTGCTTGTGGACTTTTCAAGTCTGCTTATTAATTTCCTAAGCAAAAGGCCTTCCAGATTGTTTGGCTAGCAACTGATTGTTTACTAAGCTGTGTGAACATACTTACTATTCATCATTTTGTACCATTTTAAGTTGTTATGACTATTCTGGGACCTCTGTACATGTATATATCTTAAACCTGATGTTTTTATCTATGTGTTTTATCCTGCTTTATCTAGGACTACATAAACCACATTCTACAGAAAGAAGATGAGCTACAAGAAATGACAGTCAAGGATTCCAGAACAGAGGAGGAGAGAGGCAATGCTGCAGATCTTCTCAAGTTAGTCATGGTGAGAGGATGGCTCATACACAAACCATTGTTTAAGTACTAGAGACATTTAGCAAAATGACATAACGAATAGTCGCATCTACTTGTGCTACTTCTATAAAACATTTGTCTTGTTTCTGTGTAAATCTTTTTTTTTTCTTTTTGGCAGAATCAGGGATTGAACTTAGGCTCTTACACTTGCCAGACAAATGCTTATTCTACTGAGCTATCTCCCCTGCCCAAATCAATCTTTTATATGTTGAACTTTCCAAATATATTTTAAGCTCTTCCTTTGATCATCAGTAATTAGATTCGGTGTTTGCTTTTCAAGACAGGGTTTCACTATATAGTTTAAGCTGCCTTGAACTCATTTTATAGCCCCAGCTGGCCTTGAACTCACAGCAATCCTCCTGCCTCAGCCTTCTGAGTGCTGGGATTAGAGGTGTGTGCCACCATACCTGGCCAATCATGGATAATTTTGAGGAACCTCAAATGAAAGATGTATTGTCCTTCAAAGAAATTAATATTCATTTAAATATTAAATGAATTAATAAAAAATTAGAAAATGTTAAAAAAAATTTAGTAAAATAATTTCCAGTTTTAGAAAAATTTTAGGTAAGCGCAATGGCTAAGACATCAAATAAATTTTTATTAGCTAATTCATTTTTAGTAATTTCCATTAAAGGTCAAGTTTAGCACCTAAAGAATACTTCTAAAGTTTTGAACTAATAGTGTTTAGACAAGATATCATGTCTGCATCTTGTACTGTGAATAACTACTAGGAAGACAACAATGTGCAATGTATTGGTTATTGTAACTGCCCTACTAACTGGTTTTGAAACTGTCTCATTGCTATTTCTTTCTCAACACAATTTATATATATATATTTATATATATATATATATATAATGAATTTTTCTAAACAAATTTAATTCTGTATGTACTGTAATCATCATTGAGTAATTCTGTCTTCATTTCAGTCTTTCCCAAAAATGGAGGAGACTTCAAAAAGCCATGTCAGTGAAGGTAACTGGCATTTAATATTTTTCTGCAATATACTTACAAGTTTCAAAGGAATAATCTTACATGCACTTACTAGTCATTCTCTAACCTGGCAGCAAAGTCACAACTCAGTTTTCACTCTGGCTAAATTGTTGCATAAAAATGTTTTATTTGTCTTTCATTCTGCCTGACTTAAGAGATCCCTGAGCACCACAATTGTCTTTGTTATTCATCTTTAACTTTCATCAACTGAATGAAAAAAAATTTACATCTGACCTTTATGCTAACAAATCTTTAGAACATAGCTAAGATATAAAAAGGAAGCAGCCTCCTAACCAACACCCTGGCATAAATATGTGAAGAACATCTGAGCAGACCTTGCACAATTCTACACTTGTACAATTTAATCCTCATTCAGTGAGTATCATGCAAACCCTCACTTTATCAGATGGTTCCCTCATTTACAACAAACACACAGAAGACAATTTGGTGGAGTTCTTGTTTGATTTCATTTGATTTTGTTTGCATAGAAAAGCTCATAAGCTAACAGCATTGGGCTTCAGTCTGTCCCTAGACATGTTTTGTGCATCCTCTATAGCACTGGTTTGTGATCCTGTTTTTTTGTTTGGGTGCTTATCTGGATTTTTCACCCTTTACAGTGTCACAGTACCACAGAGTGACATTTAACTAAAAGGTGATTAGCAGCTACCTTCAAAATGATCATAATGGAAGAGCTCATCACCGTCCCTGTGCTCTCTGTACTAACACTTTAATGTCACTCTATAGTGGGTTTGCAATCCTACTACAGAGGGTTGCCAGATGTACTAATGCAAACTGTTTACTGAATGCAAGTAGTTAAAATTTAATTTTAAATAAACAACTGTTACTGGCTTTGGGGTTAATTAATTTTAAATAAACAACTGTTACTGGCTTTGGGGACATACTGATAGCTTAAAAAAAATTTTGTTTGTCCAAAACTGAAATTTAACTATGCAGTCTACACTTCATCTGCCAAACTTACCCTGTAGTTTTTGAACATGTAACTTTTAGTCCATTCCAACAAGCACAACAGTAAACACACAGTTCGTCCAATTCTGAAGAACAAAATAGATGTATATATATTTATTGATTCAGGAAAGAAACAGCCTCTTTTATAGCCACAGTCAACCCTGACATAATGACCCTGGTGATGCCAGGCCAGCATCCACTCACACTACTTTCTAAAATGCCAGTCTATGAGGTGGATCCACCAAAAATAATTTGTCTTAAAATAAGTATGGGTAGTATGGTGCTGCATATTATCTTCTTCTCTTAGACAGACATCTTCTACATTAGTTAGGGATATAGAAAGGGTTGGTCAAATAGCTCAGCAGATTAAAGCACCTGCAAGCAGGCTCAGGGACCAGGGGTTTGATCCCTGAACCATGCTGGCCCCACCCCCCAGGGCGGTGCGCTGAGATAGCAATTGAGACTAGGCATGGAGGCACAAACCTGTAATCCCAGCACTTGGGAGACTGTAAACAGGAGAATCACTATGAATCCAAAATAATAGTGAGACCCTGAACACCTTGTAGATCATTCCCTAAAAAAAAATACAGAAAAAAAAGATATAAAAAAAAATTATATCGTAATGAAGCATTTTTGGCCTTGTTCAAGTCAGTGTTTCCTAAGCTTATAGAATTATGGGAACTGGAAATTTTCTCTTTTTAACTCTGCTGTTCAGGTTTCCCCAACACCATGTTCTAAGAATGAACCCTAAGAATCATTATCTGCATTTCCAAACAATTATATTACATTCATATCCTTAGATTGAAGGAACAAGTACACATTTATAAAAACATTTTCAGAATCATGGCAATTTAAGATTTGTTGTTTCTGATAAGAGAGAATTAAGCTAAAAAGTAGAACACAGTTTCCTTAGTGACATGGGAGAAACAGGATGGCACTGCATTTTACATTCCAACTATGAGCATTTCCTAGTAGTATATTTCAAAAAGTAATACGTTCACTATTGTATTAGTGCTTGGCCATTGACATTTCATCAAACACTTAGGATTAAATTTAAGCTATTAAAACACTGCCAATGAGGAGCTGAATGTTGATTGTGTTGTACTGTAAAGAAGTCGAGATGAACACTAAATGCATGTATTTTCAAAGTTACAGCCCACCTCATTGATGTATTCAAGCAGTCTTTGCCTTCTGCTCCAAAATGTCCACCAGAAACATTCAGCAAAGATTTTTTTGAGAAGAAGTGGAGGTAAGCTACCCAGTAATGAACTCTAAGTAGTGCTGGTCAGTGATTGAGGAAATGGAGTGATGGGGAGGGCATAGCTACGGATGGCAGCATCCATGAATCTGCAGCCATTCGTCTCCCACAATTTTAGCAACCCAGTGGATAACTGGGCTTTTCTTTCTCTCTTGTAAGCTAACACATCAGTTAGTCTTTTTCATCATACTTTTCTTTCTTTTCACATAGGCACACAGAAGCATCAAAGAAATGGAAAGAGAAGCTAGAACAAAAGAGGTAACTCTACCTATACACAAGCATGCAAAAAGGCCCAAAGTCAGAGGATCTTAGGGAGGGATGGGCAATGAAGACCTACCATGAAGGCCCCCAGTGTTATCTGAGTCTTTCCCACATTCCTGCCACAGTGTGCATCACAGTGCATGGGACATTGTCGTTGAGTTGTAAAGGAGCCCGCTCAATGATTAGGCAGCTCTTCTTCTCCTGAGCAACAAGGTTGCCAGGAAGACTGTGCTTTTCTTCTTCTAATGTACTCATCAATCTCCTGGAGCTTGATGCAGTGCAGGATTATCAACATTCATGGAATCTTGTCATTTGCATGAGGAATGTGCTCTAAGCATCATGTTTTGATTTGTTTTTTCTTCTCATCTTGCGTGAGAATTCCATGTCCAACTCTCTCTATATAAAGACAGGAAGACATATTTGTTGAGTATGCAGTAACACCTGTGGTAGTTTTGTAAAAATGTATATGGCACCTCATCAAAATGATGCCCAGGATAAGTATCTTCATTAAGCTATTAGTGTTATCTTGTTAAATGTGTTGAGGGAGCATTAACTTGAGACTTTACCTCCATGGCTCACCTCTATCTGCACTGTAAACTGGAAGGTATGCACTGTATTGTCTGAAGTGGAGAAACACAAACACATTTTTTGATCCATCTTTCTTAGACCTAATAGCTGAGGTCTCTAGAATGATAACCAACAAAAAGAAAGATTAACCAGACAAAGAGTATATAGATATATTTACATACATCACCTAGGTAGCTTCATAAGACAATGAAGACCCAAGAGTTGGAAAAGCTTAGTATTTTAATACTAAGTTCCTTAGAAGATGGAGAAATATGATGGGACAAAAAGTACAATCAAATATTAATAAACTTAGAGAAACTTAGCAAGCCTTGATTGCTCAAATTCTTCTCTGTGTCAATGTCTTTCAAGGCAAGAATTCTCCTTTTGTCTGGGGAGAGGAGGGACATCTATTACAGAAGGGTATGATGACTTGGTGCAGGAGAAAGCATCCCACCTAGGTTTTTGATCTAAAAACTATTCCAAGAGACTGATGGTGGTGGGTGACAGGGAGAATGGAGACTGTATGATCAGGAACCATGTGAGATAGAGTTTTTTTACTTATTTTGTACTTTTTAATGTTTTTTTTCTTTAATTTATGGGGGCCGGGGAGATAGCTGAGTAGAATAAACGCTTGTCTGGCAAGTGCAAGGGTCTGAGTTCAATCCCTGGTTTACCAAAAAAAAATTTAAAAATAAAAATAAATTTTATGTATTTGGTACAGAGTCTCACTGCATAGCTAGGACTCATAGTGATTGCCTATTTTCAGCCACCCCAGTGGGATTACAGCCATGTACCAGGCTGTAGTTTGGTTCCAGGAATCAAATCCAGCCCCTGCACTTGCCTAAGCAGGTTCTTAGTCCACTGAACTATCTCACTGGCCTATTAATACTTCTTAAATGTGCATATATTAGCAATTTTTAAAAAATTAAAGCATTAATAATTTCAAATCTTAACTTCAGGTAGTGAATGGTCACCTATAATTCTCCATAATTAAATGTTTATCATAGAAAGAAAAGGTTTGGGAAAATGTAAAAAGGAGAAAGTTTTTAAAAATGGAATCAAATGCTATGGAAAAATGAAAATGTGAATTAAAAAGTAATAAACTTGACTTTATCCATTTGGAGATTTATAGATTCTCTGGGGAGAAAAATTTAAGACAATAATATAAGCAATAGCCAGACTGACATACATCAGTCAATGAATTCAGTGAGGCAGGAGAGATAAGATAGTTTTAGTGGGAAGTTAAAGTTGCTTAAATAAAATGGTATGTTGATTGTATCCATCCAGCATTTCTAGGTGTGCTATTTTACATGTGAACACTGATCAGAATTTCCTAAGCCAGATATAGTTTGATAACTTACCAGATTATAGTATGCTGATCAGCCATTTCATTGCAGTAGAGAACACTTCAGGAATTCTGCTGGTCTCTGAGAGACGAGACTGCTGAATATCTAAGGTTTTCTCAGCTCTCACACTGGATGATTGAAGGTGGACAAATATGTGCAGCTGTTGAGGTCATGACTTTGGAGGAAAGCCATCTTGAGTTGTAATTCACACTTTACCCTTATAAGTTACATGGTTTGTAAGAGATAACTTAACCTCTCTATGTCTTGATCTTTTTACCTGTAAAATGGGATAGAAAGTCTTACCCAATAATTTCAGTATGCATCTCATTGAACTTCCTTGTGTGTTGTCTCTCCAGTACAGAAAGGGACTCTGCTATTCAAAAGGCAACCAGCAGTATTATTTGATTGCCTAATAGCTTTGCAACTAGGATCTTATTATTTATAGGCCATCCCTTGGTTTCATTGTTTTATTATCACTGCTACTGAAATTTTAAAACTCTAGCATTATATGCATATCAGAGTTGAAGAACTTCCAAAACTTCAATCATTGTATGGCTACATAGTTTTTAGTCATTTGAGAGTAACTGTAAAATCAAACTAATGTTGTATCACTATTTCTAATCTTATATGAGAGTCTGATTCCACAATAGGAAATGTGAGTGATTTCAGAAAATGAGAAGAAAAGGAGCCAAAATAAGTTGATCAAAAATCTGTCTGCCCAATGAACTAATTCTTATCAATTTTACTGTTCATCATCGCATTGATTTTCTGTGGTGTTAGAGCTAAAACATTTTTAATGTCATATGTCTTCTTTTGCTTCACTATGGAAATATCAACCAGGAATGAAATTGAGAACACAAAAAGACAGCTAAAAGAAATTAGGAACAAAGTGATACAACCCTACTTCAACTCGGAATTGAGCCAGTTATATGAGGCCCAGGTAACTGAATGCAACAATTACAATCTTTATAAAAGCTACATATGGCTCATGTTAATATATAATCTATCTTTCCTGGTTTTGTTTAATTTTCTACTACATCAGTCTAACAAAATCCATATTCTCATATGGAAATTACTGTCAGTTCTCCTTCCACTGCAGAAATTCTCTACCAATGTATTATTAGACTCTCCCTCCCTGCCTTGTTTTACGGAGACTGAGAAGTGGGGCCATGCCCACCCCTGTGCCTTCTCACAGCCAGGAGGAAGCACCACCCTGAGAGTTTTCTTGCCCTTCCATTTTATGCCTCCTCACCTCGGCACCAGGCGAGTAGCCCAGAGCTTCCCACCACCGCACGGTTACTCTCTCCAGCTGTCATCCAGGCCCCACTGATAGCTGCAGTCCCCTCCCTGATTCTCGGCCACTCAGGATGCCGCTTCCAATTCTCCATAATGCAGCCAAAATAAATTTGTGCCTGACGTGGCAAAGATGGGAGAGTAACCAGTGCCTATTGCTGAAATCCCCAAGCCCAAAAGAGCATGATCAGCACTGCCTGCCCTCCCAGAGACTCCTCAAAAAGGTGGCATTCCCAATTTCAGTCCCACTATTTTCAGGGAACTGTGGGAGCTGTCAAGCAGACAGTCAGTTCTCGTAGTTTACAACTGCCCCAGATGCCCATGCCATCTCACAGTGGCTACAGAAGGCTTGAAATAAGAGCCTATCGTAGAAGACTCTGCCTGTAGCCACAGCCAATGACTGTGCCCTGCCTTGTCCCCTATTACTGTGAAAATTCTTAAGTAGATCCATGAAATGAATAAAACTGTGGGCACTAGTCTGCTCCTGCTCAAGATGAGCAGAATTCTCTCACACTTGAGGGCCCTTACTGGTGTACTGCATGGGTTTTTGTTCCACGTAGTATAGGCAAAACAAGTTGCATTTAAAAGAGCTATTAATGGTAAAAAGCTTCTAGGGCTGAAGATTTCAGACAGTGGCCAGGATTTACAGTGATCATTAGTGACCAGCAGCAGAAACCAGCAGACGTGGGGATGGACTTACAGAGAACCCTAACAGATCCAGTGGAAGCAGCTAGAGGAGCTCCCAAAAGCTGCCAAAGGGACTTGAACCTTTGACATCTTTTTTTTTTTTTTTTTTTTGGTAGAACCAGGGATTGAACTCAGGCCCTTGAGCTTGGCAGGCAAGTGCTTATTCTACTGAGCCATCTCCCCAGCCCTTAAACCTTGGCTTCTGAGAAACCATAGCTGGGAACTATAAGGCAAAGGCCTGGGAGCCACCTGCACACAGATCCCAGAACTACCAGTGCTGCTGCTCTTTGCCAATGGATAGTCTCCATTTAAATTGAACAGAAGAACCTTCAGCCCATGGTGATTTTGTAACTATTGATTATCCACACCCAAGTATTTTAAGCCCTTGGGGGTGTCGCCTATCAGTGATTATTTCCATATAAATTCCAATTTGAAATTTTTATGGCATCAAAAGCTCTTCAATCTCCAGCTACTATGATAGTCCTAAGGCCCTGTGAGTCCCTAGACCCCCAGGCAGATGCTCTCCTCTCAGCAACATATCTCAACCACAGACCCAAATTCTCTCACTGCCTGGGAGTCATTCATATCCTGTAGCAAAATGAATCCTTCCTGTATTCATAACACCTGCACTCCTTGAAGATTCCAGATGCTGCTGGTAACAGAGCCCATCCAAGAAGAAATTATAGAAAATTATAATGTATTAGCAAAGACTAGAAATCAGTCTTAATCTCTTGAGGGCCAGCCAAATAGTTCAGTGGATTAAAGCGCATGCAAGCAGGGGCCAGGGGTTTGACCCAGGGACTTCCATGTGGGCCCTGCCCCCAGGGTGCGGGTGAGATGGCAATTGAGATTGTGCGTGATGGTGCACACCTGTAATCCCATCTAGTAGTGAGACCCTGAATACCCTGTAGACCCCTCCCTAAAACACAGAGAGAGAGAGAGCGAGAGAGAGAGAGAGAGAGAGAGAGAGATCATTCTCTTAGAGAACTTTTCATGGCCTTAAAATTGTGCCTTCATCATCACTCACCAACTGAATGTATTTGTGGCAATTGCCTTTTAACCATGTATGAGTCTAAAATAAATCATCTGGCTTTTCTTTTAAGTATAATTATCTGGACAAGCTTTCAAAAAAACTGCCTCCTTTTCCAAAGAAAGATAAAGATACAAATGAAAAAGTCCTTAAAGATACATCTGATCTTCATTCAGGTAATATGTTAATGTAATTCTTATTCCTACTAACTGTACTTAACTGCAGACTCCTAATAGCAGGCTCTTCAAATAAGATTACTTCTGTCATAGTGATACCTGATGACAAACCCAACTATGCTCTGGATATCATAGATTTGGTTAAGCCACATGAGGAAAGCAAACTGTGAATAAAATTTAAATTTCATTTTTGTGTTTGTAATTTACCCCAAAGCATGAAGAAGACTGAATCTAAAAATAAAAAAGTGATAAAAAGTTCTTGAGGAAATGGACATTCACATAGTCTCAAAATGCCAAACCATGAGCACTAATTAAGTAAATAAAATGTACACTTACGATAGAGATGTGGAACTTTCCACCCTAACTACCTAACTGTACTCTACCAGTAACAAGACAGCCTAACATAGTGCCTTGTGCCTCCTCAGTATGGAACTCCAGGCAGCTACAAGTGTTCAACCAGGGTCAGCACATACAAGTTGAAAGATATTATCCTCCCCGAACAGATTTACTTTTTAAATGTTTAATATTATGATTATTTCTTAGAAACATTCAATAAAGAGTTACAATTGAACTAATAGGTTTAAGATTAGACATGTTTTCTAAAAAACAGTCACATCTCAGTCACCATCACCAAGTAAAAATAGCAACAGGTTGGCCTTTCCATCATACCACAAGGTGACGACTCTCCTGTTGGGTCAGAATACCCACAAACACACAGCCAGCAATGAGGGAACACGTACTTCACAGATAATATTCTCCCTGCTATTGGACAACACTGGGCCCCATTGTGCACAATCTCTGCCTGCCTTTTGATGTCTTTCATATATTTAATCCTTTCCAGGCAGGCAGGTGGGGAAAAGCACCTCATTCTTTGTAAAACATACTGCTCAGCGTTTCTGTCGATACAAGCATCGGTGATCACATCACTGCCCAAAATATTTTCTAATGCCTATATGGGGATTCTTTTAGATTCCAAGCCATCTACAGCTTCACCAGAGGAACCTTCACATGTGCTGCAATGTCCTAAATCAGAGATTTCTCAGGATACCAAGGAGTCCTCTAGCCAGAACCAAAACAAAAATTTAACAAAATCTACTGAAGGTATGGCAATGACTTGTGTTATCTAACTGTTTCTCAGAACTAAACACTATAGTCTTTTGATGACTCAGAAATGACACTGGGGGCTGGGGATATAGTGACAGATGCAGAAAATACCAGAGAGTCGTTGACTCTGGAGCTGCAAAGGTTGATTACTTCTATTTTGAAAATTACTGCAAGACCCAGATTTTAGGGAAGAAATTGCAAATTCTTTTTTAGTTGTCATTTTATATCTTTATTTTATTTTATTTTGCTTTGTTTTATTTTGTCCCTCATTGTTCTTGAGAACTCATTCTGTAACTTATTGAAGGTTGGGTACCTCATGACCTTTCTTGAGGAGACAGTAATTTGGTGGTTGTACTTAGTTTACCTGTTATTTCAGTACTTTCTCCATTCTGCAACTACTAGAAGACAAGCATATGATGTACAGTCTCTGTCTCACATAGCACATAATGTTTTTTTCCCATGTTCACAGGCTTATATCTTAAACAGTATTGAGACTTGTGGAACCTTATATATACTTTGTGTTTCTCCATAATTTACAGTTATATATCATAATCCAAGCAATGAGAGAGTCTGTTGTAGCAAATAACAAAAGTGATGAGAGAAAAGTCTGGAATATTTTATGGCTATGGAAGTTCAGATGAGATTCAGTGAACACATGAATAAAGTTGTGATATGAGCCTTCCATCACAAACTTAGCTTTAATGAGCAGTACCATAAAACCAGGGCCTGAAACATCAGAGGGGTGTTTGCAGAAGAAAAGTTCAGACTTTTGATCATGTGACTTGCAGGATCATACTTTGTCATGAATTCTTTGATTATGACTATTTTGCCTGTCCTTGGTCACCTATTAACAGCACAGCCTTGCCCCATTTAGCAATGGTTTTAATTAGAAAATCACTCCTCACGTTGTCAAGGTATGACACCAGAATGGAGTCCAACTTGGGAGCAGTATCAGATGGGTACACATAATCTTGGGTACATGTGCCCCAGTGCGTCTGGGTCCCTGGCAATCCTAGTTCTAAAGTGATCACCAGAGGAATGCAGATTAGGAGCAGTAGGGTCTGAAAGTCTTGGGAAGTTGAGATGCTTCCAGAGACATTAGCATCCAAAGGCAGTGGTACCATCAGCTGCAGAAAGCTTCACCTTTCCTTTTTGATTCTCTTCCTCGGGAGTCGCTGCTGCTGCTGCTGCCACTGCCGCTTCCACCAGGACTGGTGCCACAGTCTGCGCCGGGCTCATCCTCCAGTCTCTGGCACTCAGGGTACTGGGTGCAGGTGGCTCCCAAGGAGCACGCCACATGCCAGCACAGCCAGGGAGCACATAATCTTAATCACTTAGTAGAAACTGAAATACAGATAGCACAGAACAATACCTAGTCAAAATGAGTAATGCAATAGTTATTATAAGGGGATGTTAATACGGCTCATCCAAGGAAGGGGAGAGAATTTTAAGTTGTGTTTATAATTCTGCCAACACTTGATTTCTTCGAGTGTGTTTTTCTCTCAATATGAGAATCTGCTATGATTCTTAGCTGCTTTTAAGAGAGAATAGGGTTCATCACATTTATATTATTTTTGGTACTGGCAAGTGCCTTATTTTTCTCATTCCTGAAACAAAACACCCAACAGTCAGGAGGAAAGCTTTATTTCAGCGCACAGTTTGTAGAGGTTTAGTCCATAGTCAGCTGAATCTAAAACAAGGCAGCCTGGCAGAGGAGTATCTGCCACCAGGGAGAGTAGAAATGTTATGGTTTGTGTATGGGTGGCCCCTAAAGCCTCAGGCAGTCCTAGGGTGGCCTCTGGAGTTTGGATTGATTTTCCTGTTGGTGTGGATGCTACATCTGCCCCAGGCAGGTAATTTGTGTTACATTGTGAGAAGAGATGAGTTGCTAGCTTAGCTACCCGAGCTGCTGCCCCTCCTTTCACTCTTGCTCTTGGCTGCTTCCATGAAAGGTTGCTCTCTGTCATGAAGCCAGCTGAATATGGACTGAAACCTCCAATAACTTTGAGCTGAATAAACCTTTCCTTTCTTCATTTTGAGTGTCAGGTATTTGTCCCAGCAACAAGAGGAGAGTAACTAAGATAGGTAACCAGTCTTCCTTTTCTCTTGACAATGGGGGGCAAGTGCCCAGGTTGCTGAGATCTAGGAATCCAATTTAAGACACAAACTCTCTAGGCACTGCCACTCTAGACCATGGTGCTCTAGGGCTTTCTTCTCAAAACAAAGTCTTTCATCTTTGCAATTTTGAGGCAGCAAAGGATGGGGTCTTGCTGGTTCTTGGGATATCCTCAGGCCATCTTATTGATTGCCTTCTTCCTTCTCATTAACCATGTTTTCTTTTCTACCTAAGATTCCATTCTTGCTAAACTCAAAATATTTTAAATCATCCTGCTGGGGTCTTCCTTCATAGATTGGCTAAAATACCCAATAGTACCATTCTACCACCTCAACTTTAGCCTCAAAATTTCTTCTGCAAGACTAATTATCCCACTGCTCTTATCCTCAGGCTCAGGCAAGGTCACTGGACAGCAGCAAAATGAAGACAAACTTGCTGCTAAAGCATAACACCCATGGCAGGTAGCTCAACTTCCAGTGCAGTTCTTACTCCTAACTGAAACCTCTAAAACCTGGTCTCTCCCAGCTACATTTCTGTCAATACCCTGGTCTTCTGCACTCTGACTAGAGTCTCCCAGCAAGATAAGATTATAGCATTCAAGAGTTATTTTTTTCAGCTGGCATCTCCAAGCTTTCTCCCATCCCACATGCCAGCTTCAAAAGCTTCCAAACTATGTGGCCAGGTAGTGCCACAGGAAGTCTTCACTTTTCTGGTACCAAATCTGTCTTAGTTGTTTTTCTTCTTGGGTGTTACCCAACACCCAGTATTAAATGAGAAAAGATGTATTTCATTTCACAATTCATAGATATTTTGTTTCGTAATAGACTGGCTCCAAAGGAAGACAGCAGGGCAGAGCAGGCAGGAAGCAGCAGAATATCAGCAGCAGCAGCAGCAGCAGCAGCAGCAGCCACTGACTTTCCTTCTCTCCTTTTTTATATCATAGAGGTTCTAAGCCTATTGCTGGTGCCATGCATAAGAGGGGCTTCCGTGATCCATACCCTTAATCCCAGTATCACACCCATACACATTCACACAACCTAATCCAGCCACTCCCCACTCCCACCCACCTATGATCCAATGAGGCTCTGGGGGAAAATATATAGATTTTTAGAAAAGCAAAGTTAAAATATGGCCAAATGAATTATGAGAAAGAAAAGATGAAGCAGTAAGAGTTACTGAGAAGCAAAGAGCACAAGGTGTTGAATGGATTATCCAGACGATGTGATCAGTAAAGATCTGATGGAAGCCCATTCCAGATGTTACAATCCTCAAAGATTAAAAGAAATGGTGGAGGAATCAGTAGATTACAATTACTTAAGGGAGGAATCACTAATTCAGTTGAATGGCTCAAGCTTCAAAAGAATAGATGCTTTTGAAAGAGGCAAGAGAAAGAGTTGGAAACAAGAAGCCTACCAACTGAGTTACTTGAGGAAGGGAATATAACATATTATAAATTACAATGTATTGTTTCATATTAATAATAAAGCTTAAATAACTTCATGGTAGAGAAGGATTAGCACAACAGTAGAAAAAGGTTGATGGGAGAAGTAGCTTTAAAGAACAGAGCTGGAGGGATAGCTCAGTGACATAAGAACCTGCTTGGAAAGTGCAAGGTCCCGCGTTTGATCTCCAGTACCACGTGCTGTGCATGCCATGCTGGCCCTGAAACTGGGTGTGGTGGTGTGCACCTGTAATCCCATTGCTGGTGAAGCTAAGGCAGGATGATCACAAGTCTGGACTTTGTAATGAGACCCACTATCAACAAATTTTTTTGAAAAGAATAAATAATTTTCTATAGGTTTTAGGACTTAACAAGTGCATTCACCTAGGACAGTCTTCATTTTAGTTGAGGAAACTTACACTTAAAAAAGTCAAGTGATACCTAAAATCATACACAAATTTGTGACTGAACTATGGCTAGAAAAAAGTGAATTTCAGGAATTCTTATCTCAATACTTTAGTGCATTGCATTTTGAATCTAAGGGAGAGAAAAAAATACAGAAAAAAGCAGCATCTTGGCATTCAAAGAGTTGCAGATTATAGAACACTTAGAATTTTAGGTTTTTAGGTTATGAACATTCAATATATAGTAAAATGAGTATACTTCAAAGGCTTGAAGGCAGAAATGTAAGAAATCAGCTTAAGTAGACCAGAGAGTCTTTATTTGACAGCAGAACAAGATAATATTTGGGAAAAACAATAGGTCCAACTAAACAAGGTTTGAACTTGAAAAATAATATGTGTGTTTGTCAATACTAGCTATCATAAGGCTGCATGAAAATGCCTCAAACCCTGAAGTAGCCTAAAGCAACCAGTCAGTGGGCCCAGGGGACACTGAAGCAGTTTGTTCCAGGCTATAGATCCTATACGCTGTGAGAAGATTGTGTCATCCTGTCCTGTCATGGTTTGGGGTTTTTGCAATGGGAACAGTACAATACAGGACAGTCTATGACATTAATTTATAATCACCCAAAGAATCATATACAAAGAGTGTGCAAGAAATCTGTCTACATGCTAAAGATCAAAGAATCCAGCTTGAACGACTGGGTCCTGATAACCTGCATGAGTCCAGCTGAAGTCCTAGACCTCATAACAATGCCTCTCACAAGTCCAACTGGAGGCCTGGAGCCCACAACAATGTCTCATATGGGCCTGCTTCATAGATCAGCTCTGGAAAGGCCCAAAGGTCAGTGGTGGAAGCTAGAAGGCCTATGCCAGTGGGACAAAGGATCTCTGCTAGCGGGTTGAGGGAGAAAGCAACACTCAAGATAAGAACCAGAGCCCCCCACAAAATACCCCAGCCAGTTCTGAGCTCCTCCAATAATGAGGAAAGCTGAGTTCTCATCAGAAAAAGCTAACACGACAAACTTCTCCACAAGGCTGGTTGTGCACCATATTCCCCTCTGGAACCAGGAAGCAGTGCTCAAGATGAGGACCAGAGCTCCTCCAAAATGAACTGTAGCTATTCTCAATGATAATGAAGGTCCCAAATGCTTCTGGTGACAACAACAGCCACTTCACCAGGAAAGTAGCAGGACAAAGTCACTCACCAGAATAGCCCAGGAGAGCCAGCAGCTTCAAATAGCTCCAAAAGCTTCTCTAAACAGCTTCCCTAATAATCTCTCATAGTTCTTCTCCAGCTCTACCTCTTAGGCTGCTGGCAATAATCCTCAGGTGGGCTTCCACACCCTGCACCATACTAGCTCAGTTCAGCTGGCTGTAACAAGTTGACCACCAGTCAGCTTCTACTACATGTCCCAACTCTACATTCCACAGCATGACACTGAAGTCTTGAGTCCAGCATGGCAAGTAAGCATATATGCAAATCATGCAGTATGTACCCTAGTGTTCTCACTCTACCCACACTAACACCTCACCACTTCCTCCTCCATGTCTGTCAACCCCATAACAGAAAGGCAGGTGTTAAATGCTTATTTGTGCCTTGGACCAAAGGTGAAGTTAAGGTATAATCTGAGGGTATCCCACTGAGGGAGTCCCACAATCATAGAAAAGCTGTTCTCACAGCAAGGGTCAAAGTGTAAAGAGGGAGTAGGAAATGCACACTGGCTCTCACAGCCAAAAAAGAAGCTGCCATTCACACACACACACACACACACACACACACACACGTGTGTGTGTTTGTCAGAGCAAGTCTTGTGGTCAAGCTCAAAGTTCACAGGACAGAGAAATGTACTCCACTGCTAAGGAAATCATATTTAGAAAGAAGCAAGTGAACATGAAGAAATAGTATGATCTCCCTCAGCAAGGTAACAGGGAATGAGTGCAGGTTATTCAGCTGAGTCAGGCCCAGCAGTAGTGTTCAGAGGATTTGTACTCACAGTAGTAGCACTCTGCCCTCATGAATATTAAAATACTTCTGTATCCATCAGTAACCAGCCATTAATCCAAGCCTCTTGAATATGCCCTTTCCCATAATCCTAATCCCTGAGGAAGCCCTGTGTAGTTTCAAGATGAGCAAGATAATGTTCTATTGCACCATGGAGACAGTATGACATAGAGTAGAACTAATGCATAGGCCCCTCCTGGGTTCAAATCCTGCCTCCTTACATAAGAAACAATACTGAACAGGCTTTCCTTTCTTCTTTTCTTTTTTTTTTTTTTCTTTCTCCTCTTTGTTTTCTCTTTCTTCCTTGGACTTAACCCAGGGTCTACTGCACATGCTGCTAAGTCAGTGCTCTGGCTCAATGGTAGAGCACTCTAACCTTAAGCACTCTGTATTTGCTCTGTTTTTTTCCTATATTCTTCTCTGTGAAGGAGAAATGATGCTTAAATACATAAATGAAAGGGTTGTGAGGATCTGTTTTTTAGTCGTTACATGTAAAATGCTTACAGCGGTTCTTGCATCAGACCTGTAAAATGATTGCCTGTGTAGGGAATGGTGACCAAAGAGAATGCATACATTATTATTATTAGAATCCTCTTCACTGACGTCTGTCTTCTGAGACTTCCCTTCACTTTTGAGTGGGGACAGGGCATGTCTGGCCTCCCACGCGGGAATCTATTGTTCTAAAATAAGCCTAGGAAATGATGGTACCCAGATAGTTTCAGAGCACACTGAGTAGTGAAAGGCACCTGTTCCTGGTGGAATTAGACAAACTGATGTTCACATTTCAGGACTGCTGCTATTGCAATTTCTTGGGCAGATTATTTAATCTCTGAACTTCAGTTTACTTTATTCATGAAAAGGAACTACTAATATTACATAAGTTGGTATTTTTAAAATTTTAACTTAGATAACTCAAACTCGTTACAAATGAATGAATGAATGGATTTATTGGTACACAAAAGCAAACCATAAACAATCGGCTATGGTGCCAGTGCCAGAGACGGGGGCAGGCTCACTCTCTAGCTTTCCAGAAGTGCAAGTCTAGTTACCTCTCCCTTTACTTCATCTCTGCCTCCTTCTTACTCCATCCCTTGGTTTTACTCTCCTGCAAAGGACAGGTTATTTCCATATGACAAGGATGACAACAACAAACCCCAAGTTTCCATTTCTTCTAGATTTACAACCCGGTAGGGAAGATGGAATTATCACTGTCAGCTTCAGTAGAGCTACTGAAGGAGACCCTTCCCTGGCTTCTCTGGAACCCTTCTCCTGCTGTTTGTCAGGACCATGGCAGCTGAGGCATTCTACCATGCAAGGCAGAAGTGCTTGAGC